>OW203763.1:48138744-48213406 GCA_934045905.1 Leuctra nigra
CTCCTCCTCCTCCTCCTCCTCCTCCTCCGCCTTCTCCTCCTCCTCAACCTCCTCCTCCTCCTCCTCCTCCTCGTCATCCTCCTCTTCCTCCTCTTCATCCCCCCCTTCCTCCTCCTCATTCTTCTTCTCCTTCCTACTCCACATGTCTCTCTTGCTCCTCTTCTTTCACCTCCTACACCTCTTCATCATCCTCCTCCTCCTCCTCCTCCTCCTCCTTCTCCTCCTCCTCAACCTCCTCCACCTCCTCCTCCTCCTCGTCATCCTCCTCCTCTTCCTCCTTCTCCTTCTTCTCCTCCTCCTCCTCCTCCTCCTCCTCCTCCTCCTCCTCCTTCTTATTCTCGTCAATCAAACAATCCGCTTACAGCTCGACTTTATTTTCCAATTACTTGCATGCGAGTTTCATTAAGTAAGCCGCTTTTCATTCAATGTAATTAATTGACCGCATTATGATTGAGAGTTAGCTCCTTTTAGTTGTTTCGTTGTCAGTTTCTTCGCATACCTTCGTCTTCTTCAGCTGAATTTGCACATTTTTCATTAGAAGTGATTAGTAAGATAATAAAGAATCTCGACTCGGGATTTCCCCTTCAACAATTTAGCGGGCTGTGTTTGTATTCTATCTTGCTAAGGGGTTTCTCCCTGAGGGATAGCAATAAATTGTGATGGCAAAACAATGGGTGTTCCTGCTTCCCGAATGGAAATAGTTTCCTCGTACCTAATAATAATTTTAAGTTTGTCAAACTTTCATATTTTCACAGCTTAGAACAATAGTGCTCACTAAAAAATAATTAATTAGGACAAAACTTCAACTTCAAACTTCAAGAGTCAAACTTCAAACTTCAAGAGTGGGATATCCACGTTCTAAGAAGCCGAGACAATTAATTACCGAAGAACTAGCGAAACCGGATATGATAAATGACTATTATTTATTTATTTATTTATTATTTATTTGTTAGCTCAGAAGCCATTAGTATACACATACAATATTATAACTCTTATACACTACGTTTCCTTAACCAATCCATACATTTTGATTTGAAACAATTTACACTTTCAACAGACCTTACATCAACAGGCAAACTATCGTATATCCTCGACCCGTCATTAAATACAGACCCTTTCCATTTATTACTTTTGCAAAACCTCTGAACGCTGTTTCCTTTCAATGCTCCCCTGGTATTAATTGTATACAGCTCATTAACTGATTGAAACTTTTTACTGAGATACTCTGGCATCCTGCCTGTTTTGATTTTATAGATAAAAACTAATACTAACAATAATATAGTGTCACTGACAGTTAACCATCCTAATGTATTTAACATTAATTGCACTCTGGTCTCTTTCTTGCATCTCATTATGCATCGCATGGCTTTGTTCTGTAGCACTTGAAGTCTGCAGATATCATTTTTGTACGCATGGAACACCACTGTTGCACCGTATTCAAAGTGTGGCTTGATTATCGTATTATACACAACTTCTCTTGTCCACATAGATAACCTCCCTCCTATTCTTCTCAAATAGCCAACCTTTTTTCTAATTTTCTTTACCATGTATTCCATATGTGCCTTGAAATTTAATTGATCGTCCAACAATATACCTAAATATTTAAACTCACCAAGCAGTTCAACTTCTTCAGATTCAATTACAATTTTTAAATTAGGGTCTACAGTTTTGATTTTACAATTACGGTACTTGCCTACACCAATAAACATAGCTTTAGACTTTGTAACATTAAGTTTAAGTCTATTTACACACAGCCACTCAGCTATGTTTCCTAGTTCTCGATTCATTTTCTCTACCATTTCTTCAACACTAACACCCTGAATTGAGACAACCATGTCATCTGCATACATGTTAAGAAAGCAACTATTACAACACATGTTAACATCGTTTATGTAAATATTAAATAATATCGGCCCAAGCACAGACCCCTGTGGCACTCCATTCATACAATCCCGAGCTTCTGATATCTCATTGCCATATCTGACACGTTGTTTTCTCTCACTCAGGAAGTCCTTAATCCATCCTAGTACTGTTCCACCTACGCCATACATATACTGTAGTTTGTCCAATAATCTATTGACATTGACAATTTCAATAGCTCTTCTTAAATCTAAGAATGTTACAAGTGTGGATAAACCCTGATCCATGTCCTCCAGCCATTTACTTATAACATTTTGTACTGCACTTTCGCATGAATGATTTTTCCTGAAGCCAGATTGATTCACACAGATCAAATTATTATTTTCAAAGTAGTCGTACAGTTGATCATGTACTAGTAACTCCATCACCTTGTCCACTACTGAGAGCATATTTATTGGACGGAAATCACAGATGTTTATTGATCTAGCAACTTAACTAACAGGTTGTATAATTGTTTCCTTTAATCTAACTGGAAAGATACCATCACACAGTGAGGCATTGATCATGTCAAGTAGATTGTACTTTATAACCTTGTATGCATCCTTAAACACTCTAGCTGTTACCCCATCAATTGAGCCTTTTTTATTTTTTAACCTTTTCACTGCATAGTCGAGCTCAACAGATGATATTTTCTTAAATTTCTGAAAACATACCGATTCCGCTCTTTCCATCAGTTCTAGATCACATGTCTTCCTAATCTCATGATTTTCTAAATCATTTACATTAACATCTGGGATACCCTGTATGACTTCTTCTATGCTCACAATGAAGTATTCATTAAATGTATCTGCTATTACACTACTGTTATCGAGTACCACTCCATCAGTCCCTTTTATTTCCATGGATGGAGATTGTTTCCTTTCAGTTTGCACAATTTCTTTAAGAGTTTTCCACATCATTACACTATCATTTTTGACCATATCAATCTTTTTAGTATAGAACTCTCTTTCATTTTTTCTCATTAGAGATTTTATAATATTCCTCCTCCTTCTGTAACATTCCCATGCTTCATCTGTATTAATAAACTTAGCCCTCTTGTAACAAATATTTCTAATCTTAATACATTCTAAAACTTCTGCATTAATCCATGGGCTCCTATTTCTATGGTTGATGATACTTTTGACTTGAACAAGCTTATTCTTACACTCAACAATATTATTGATGATAGTGTCAGTCTTGGTGTGAACATCTCCACACTGTATTGTCCACTCACTACAAGCCAGCTCACCTCGGAGAAGATGTTTATCATAGCCAGACCAGTCTTCAATAACTTTAGTCTGTTTTCTACACACAGAATCTCTAATTGCTTGCACCTTGTCCCTAATGTGAACAGAAATCATTTCATGGTCCGATACACCACTTTCTTCTACCAATACATTCACAAAGTCCACATATCGTGTGAGTACAAGGTCAATTACAGTTTTTGATGATTTTGTAATTCTTGTTGGCACAGTCACAAGTTGAGTAAGTCCATACTCCATGCATAGACCTTTCAAGGCATTTTTTTCACTACAGACACTGCTCCAATTAATATTAAAGTCTCCCAGGTACATTGATACATTCTTGTTCTCATTATCCATTCAAGTACATTCTCAAAATATTCAAAAAGTTCTTTGCATTTGCCATTGGGTGATCTATACACAACATTGACATCACACTCTACATTCTCAATTAATAAATTAATACCCAGCATCCAAAAGTTACCAAGTGATTCAAGTGATCAAGTGATTAAGTGATTCAATACCCATTTCTTTAATTACTTCAAGTATAATTGATGGTTACAAGAACATCACTCACATTGTTACGTCAAAAAATGCCTTTGAGCTCAGAGCAGTTAGTACAGAAGAAAATTAGTTGATCAATTGAGAAAAATTAAGATCAAAGCAACAGGCATTGATAATATAAATATCAATACATTACTTCTATGCATGCCAAACTGTTTAAATGCTATACACAGTATTGTGAATCATTCTCATGTTTCTGGAATCTTACCTGATCTATGGAAAGAAGGAGCAATAACACCAATGCCAAAATGCTCACATCCAAAACAACTCATAAAGACCTTAGACCCATAAATATTCTCACTACAATGTCCAAAATACTAGAAAGAATTGTTGTGCAACAACTGACAGAATACCTAGAAGAACTAAACTTATTATCCAATAGTCAGTCAGGATTCAGAAAAAATCGTGGGACAACATCAATACTTCTAAATGTAACTGATGAAGCGATCAAGGGAATGGTGAAGAAAATGGTTACAATTGTCTTATACTATTAGATTTTACAAAAGCCTTTGACCTAGGATGATAGCTTGGGGGGGATTGGCAACCTAATGACGGCACCCACGTTAGCTGATGCAGTACGCATTTGGCCATGTATGATACTGACGAGGGAAATGTTGCCTTTTCTTGCTGCATCGTCAATAAAATATTGGAGAGATATGTGTGTAGCATCATTGTCTTCATTACAATGCAGAGCATTGTGTGATTGTATTTTAAAATCCATTATGTTGTGTAGTATACTTGTTTTTACAGGTTTAATATCTCGAGGAACTAGACCAAAATGTTAAAACCTGCGCCGACGGAAAAATATCACTTCAGCACTTTATTCACTACGTCTCACATAGGCAACGTGTTCATGTCTGAGATACATCATTGTCTTCCTTAAAGATTAACGAATTGTGTGAGATATAATGTGTGACATTTTATTGAATGATTCGAGGTATTTTCAACTGTTATAAAAGCGCGGCATTTCCGTTATCATACACATGGTTTTCAAGGTCACACGGGATGCCAATCCCCCCCCCCCCCTCCCAGTAATCGTCCTAGCTTTGACTCTATCAACCATGAACTCCTACTGGCTAAACTTACACAAAAACAAAAACTTGTAAAAAAAACTGCCAAGCACCTTCCCACTTAAAACAATTGAGATCTAAAAGAAGGTCCCAGCAATAATATATTGTTGAAACATTTTCGCACTTAAAATTCGTGAAATCATTTCGCCCAGTTACTGCCGCCAAGCACGACATTATAAACCAAACATTGTGCCCAAATTTAAGATTGAGAAAATCTATGTGAACCATCATAGTATAAACTTTAAACAATTATAATCATTTAAAACAAAAAATAGAAAGTATTCAATTTTTAAAAACGTTAACAAAATCAATTTAAAAACATTTTTTTTACATAACTTAAAATACAAATAAAAAAAATATTTAAAATTAAATTAAAAAAAAATTAAAAGTAAAAAAAATAAAAATAAAGCTTGGCGCATTGTTTTTGCACCGTCATGTTAACTTCTTCCTTCTTCTCCTTTATCATCTTCTTCTTCCTTCTTTCTATCTTCGTCTCCTTGGTCGACATCTTCTTTTTATGTTGCCCCCTCCTTGACACAATGCGCCAAGCTTTATTTTTATTTTTTTTACTTTTAATTTTTTTTAATTTAATTTTAAATATTTTTTTTATTTGTATTTTAAGTTATGTAAAAAAAATGTTTTTAAATTGATTTTGTTAACGTTTTTAAAATTTGAATACTTTCTATTTTTCGTTTTAAATGATTATAATTGATTTAAAGTTTATACTATGATGGTTCACATAGAGATTTTCTCAATCTTAAATTTGGGCACAATGTTTGGTTTATAATGTCGTGCTTGGCGGCAGTAACTGGGCGAAATGATTTCACGAATTTTAAGTGCGAAAATGTTTCAACAATATATTATTGCTGGGACCTTCTTTTAGATCGCAATCCTTTTAGGGGGAAAGGTGCTTGGCAGTCTATATACAAGTTTTTGGTTTTGTACAACATTCGTATTGCATGATGTGGTTTAAAATAAAGGCAATTTATTTATATAAAAAAAAATCTATATAGAACAAGTATATCAATAACGCAAAATACATTTGTCCAATATTTATTTAATTGATTTGTAAATGTTTTACCAAGTCACTGATTTGAACGGTGGCGCTCACATCAAAACATTCTTCACTGAATCTAGTTGTTTCAATCAATCAGGTATTTTATTTCGTCATTTCGTACTAAATGTGTCGACAGTCTAAAGTACAAACAAATTAGTTTTGTAGTGTAACAACAAATCCCTTGGGTAGCTTCACACAAACATTGTAAGGTAGCGTTTAGTAGATTTTGTGTCACAAGTGATGTTTATAGGTAATTAAAACAGAACCGAAGGCTAGTTGACATAACACGACTTCTCTGGGATAAGCGCATTTCAAGGATGGATCAAGAGCAATTAGTTGGGATTTCACGAGACAATGCCCCGAGGAAAAAGAAGAATGTCCGAACAAGAGATGGAAAGACTCCTTAGCATAGACAACGTGTTTACGTTCTTTTAAATCCGTTCTGTTTCGGATGTAACATGATCGTAAGGATCGGAGCTGATAATAATCTCAAGTGAATGAGTTGCAAAAGCGTGACGTATTCTGATGCGTGTTGCTTCGATACGATTGGAGACGAAAGTGTGGACGAAATAATTTGAAATTAAATTCATGATTATCATCGCAAATTAAATTTCTAAGAAGTATAGCTGGTTTGACTAAACTAGACAAAGTGAAAAGTGTCAAGATAAGAAAGGATTTTGGGATGGAAAGATTGGGTTTCAAGGTTGGACGGGAAAGGTTGAGATGGTATGGTCGAGTGAAGAACATGGGGAGGGATAGGATACCAAGAAGAGAATTTCAAAGATGGAACGATGTTGGGAAAAGAAAACCAGGAAGACCGCGTACAACGTGGATAAGAGCAGTAGAAGCAGATGTGATTGAAAGGAGAGGGAATTGGGAGAGAGTTGTAGAAGAGAAGTTGTGGACTGATCGAGATAAATGTCGGGAGTTAACTGGAAGACCGGAGGGGGAAGAAGAGGAAGAAGAGTTGGGGGAAGAAGAAGAAGAAGAAGAAGAAGAAGAAGAAGAAGAAGAAGATGAAGTGATGGACTAGGCCAGTCGGTTGCGAATCAGAAGGCCCTAGATTAATGTGATGTGGAACATCTCCTGACATGATTTATAATTGTAAACAGGATTCGATAAAATAAAAATAATAAAATAAATAAATTCATGATTAGATAATAGACACAGATAGGGCTATACTTGGTAGTTTTTTTTTATATTTTCATTGTTAATTACTTAATTAGTAATAATTGCTTGAATTTTGGTCAAAACTGGTTTCAGGTTTCAAGCTTATTTCCAATATATTACATTTTATATGTAATGATCCTTGAGTAGTTGAATTAAATCATATATCCTAAACTTTTCATATATCCTACATCTGTCACCATTTGTAATTTCACAATTTATAATATGTAACAAAACCGCTGTTATTATGCCGTCATATATGAAGTGAAATGGACTAATGATGCAACAGGTATAGTTCCAATGTGTAATTAAGATGTACCTAATGGCGAGCGTGTCTATTGGACTCTTATGACATTTTCTCTGAGTGTTTGTTTGGTCGTTGATTTGTGCTTTTGCCTGCACTGCCCAGGTCAAACAGTTCAACCGATCAATCTGAAATGTTGGAACCACACTACTGTCATATGAGCGGTCTCGTGTATCGTTTTTGAACAAGATCATGTGATTGGTTGAACATTGGAACTTAAACCGTTTGACCCAGCAACTTCAAATTGTGCATGGTCATTGGGATCAACATTTTAGAAGTTTTTTTTTACAAATTTCAGACCAATATGTCAATAACTTTTGATTTTACAATGTTTTATGCTTGCTTTGGAATATTTTTCAAATTTATTCGAAGAAAATTTAAAAAAAAAGTTATCACTGCTCCTTTGACACATGTTGTCCCGCTTTTCCAAGGCAATGGCAGCTCTTTTCACACGCATAATTATTCACATGCTTATCAACGCTTATACAGATAAAGTAGACCTATGTATGTTGATGGCTCAGTGATATGTCGCACTTGCATACAAAGTTTTGAAACTTCCAATATTCGTTCGTATTGAATCTTATAATCATCAATAATATCGAAAACTTAGTTGGAGTAGGTACCTACCAACTAGCGTGAATACTACTATATATTCCAACTCGTTGGTACCTACCTGAACTGAATTCTGAGATATTCACAGTTGAAGTCCAACTATTATCGCATACATAAACATTGGAAGTGTTAAAAAGGAACACTTTCTTTTTTCCCATGGTGAGAATTTTACCATAAACTAAAACCTAGGTAAGAAAATTTAACTAAGATGAACTAATTACAAATATATTCATCATAATATTGGTACTAATTTTCTGGTATTCCCATAAAAACTGCAAGATGAATCCCAGCTTCTCTGAATGTCTAGTCCAGTGCTCTACCAACTGAGCTAAGGAGGCAGTTCAAATTGCAGCGGCTGTGTTCCAATATATATCAAACACAGCCAAATTGCAGCTAAATCGGTCAAAAACTTTGTTATTTTTTGAATTTTGTTCGTTATTTTAGTTTGTTTGAAATATTTCTCGAACCGATATTTGGAACGGTTAGAAATTTGGCAGACACACTTTGGCTGATGGCCGCTATGAATGTGCCAAATTTCATCCAATTCGCACTGGTCAAAATCGCAGCTTCATGGTATCATATTTGAAACATATATTAAACATAACACACTACCAAAATTATTGTACTTTCATGACGTACATCACAAAAATTATTTGAACATTATTTCAAATAACTTTTGTGATGTACGTCATAAAAGTACAATAATTTTGGTTAATTTTAAAATTTGAACAAAACACCTCCGTATGTTTTGTATTGAGGTCGGTGATTTCGTCGCAAATCGACGATAATTTATAACGTTAATGAAACGTAGATTGTAAATCACAGCTCTGTCAGAAATATCATATTTAAAGTCATAATTTGAAGAGATATTGTTACACACAATATGTTTGTCAAAAATAAAAGTTACTCTCAGCAAGTTTGAATCATTCTCATTGTCAGTGCCTGCACTGACCGTGATCCCGCAAGATTCTACCCATCAAAAGTCAGAGATAAAATAATTATTCTTTTACCTGTAATCGTCTTAATAATTTCTCTCCTACAATTGATACATCAATATTTGACGATTTTTGTTGCTTCAACAAATTTATAATGACAAAAAGCCATGCTAAACACACAAAAAATTAAACTTTGTCATTAATACATATTTGTAGATTTAACAGAGTATATTGTGAAATCGAAGATGTCTTGGTTTATTTGACAAAACAGTTACAAGTTTCATACGAGTTTTATTGGGCATATTTTGGTTATAGATTGACAAAGAAACTTTGTGAAATCGACAAAATATTGACGACAAAGATCGAGACTATACCGGCAAAATATTAAGAAAGTTTACGTTAATTTCTTATTCAAAATAAACAGTTAAAAATATCCACATTTGTCTGCTCCTGACTGAGGATTTTCTTTGTTTCTCTCAGTCGAGAGGCAAATGTGGGGAGGTAAATGTAAATGGACTAGTAAATGTCCCTATTAGAAGTAGAAGTTAGTGTTAGAGGGGCGTAACTTCATATTTCGGCCTCCTCAGCAGAATATTTTTCAACCCCCCCCCCCCCCTCACCCGTTTTTAGTTGCTAACCGTAATCCCAGAAAAAACACTCCATGTAAAAAAGGCCGCCAAGTCTCTTTACTTTAAAAAAAAAATCAACACCGAAAAGGAATGATATCAAAAAAGGAGCCAAGTCAATGACATTTCCAAATATTTAATCGTATCTTTGAAATAAAAGTATAAACACCGAGAAATACTTTACAAAAGGACTTGGCGCATCGTTTTTTTAAAGACACATTATGGTCGATTTGATATTTCATATTCTTTAAATTACTACTTTTCATTACTGCTGATTTTCAATATTTTTGTACTCCCCCCCCCCCCCCCTCCCATCCCGCCCCCGCGACTGCGGGGGCTGCAACATCGGAGTTACGCCAGTGAGGCCACGACCGCCTCCTTCCCACCTTGCATTTTACTCGTCATCATAATCACTCATTCGTTGTCATTATCCTAGTTGCAGAGCAGTTCGTCGTTAAAAATATATCTAATAAGTAGAAATAGATTAAATAGGGATTACGAAATAGGCATACTAGTGGCTTTTCGGTACACGCTCTATTATGTTCGCTCTACATAATAGAGCGTGTACCGAAAAGCCACTAGTTGCATATTACGATAGCTCTCAGACCCTCAGTCAACTCATTACGAAATAGGTTTATTGATCAATCGAGATTGTCTTCCCATCAACTAATGAATTGTCTTACTTCGGCTGGAGTTGTTATTTGTTATGTAATAGGAATGCTCCGGATTAAATGAAGCCGTATGAGGTGGAGCTTGCTTGGGAGGCTTCGGAATGGATCTATAGCGTCATACTCAGCAAATAACATCCCAGAACATTGAAATGTCGCAAAACATTCACCCACGATTCAAATTGAACAGAGATCAACTCTGATGAAAAGATATTGCCTGGCTATTGTCAAATTGTTTTCACTAACATGGATGTCGAAGAAGTGAGTGTGAGAGAGTTCATGACTCTTTCTCGTGAAAAGAAAACATCGATTTATTCCTTGTAATCTGAATAACTCAGGCCCTACAAGTGCACGAAATACAGCACTTGTTTGCATCTTAATATAGTCTTCTCTCTTTTCATATTCAAATGTAGGCTATAACTTTGGCAGATTGATATTGTCAAATTTAAAATTTATGATTTTTAGTATAGGATATTTCTTTCAATCACCACTTCCGTGGTAAAATAATCTATGGTTTAAGCGGGTGTGTAAATAATATTTTCTTTCTATTAATACTATACCTAACTTCTGTTTCTTGTTTTAGAAAATAGAAAATTAAAGAAGAGAAGAGAAACAATTATCATCCTGGACCATCCTCGGCCTTATCATTGGACTTCTAGTTTGTTACGCAAAGTTGGGCTGGATGTTTGGACACTGTGTGAATGTTCTCATGCAGAGAGGTGAAATGAGAGTGAAGTCGACTCCGATGACGATGATGATGAGTGATGATTCTTATTTAAAATCTTCCCAGTTGTTAGTTTCGTTAGTAATATTAGGAAATAAACGTTTTAAATTTACACAAAGTAGGTAGAGTTTAATTTCGATTCAATATTATGCTCAATGCTCACTGTGCTTCTTCAGGTAATAACATAAAATAAATCTAAAAACAATTACAAATCAAGCATTCAACGTATCAAAGTCTCAGAATATGAATATTAACAAGAGCCTACCTACTTACTTATTCGATATAAAAATGGTAAAGATTAAGTTGTTTGAAAAACCTGGAAGTCCATCTTTTCCTAACTTCATCCTTCAATGTTCTAATCCAAATTCATTCAATTCATTCAGCTTCTTTGAATTTCCACTTGGCCCAGTTATCTTTCTCCTTATCTTATTAGTAAGCGAACGGGAAACGCACTGTTTGTAAAAGCGTTATCTTGAAATCTGTCTTCACACTTTAACAGAATTTTAAAAACTCAGATAGAAGCGACCCTTTCAAGATAAATTGCCTAAATAATGCCTCACACTGAAGTACACTATGACCTCTGCTACGACCTCAAAGTGATACGATATGTATGGTAAAATAATCGTCAATAATCGTCACTTTGTCGTAGCAGCTGTCATAAAGTTTACCAGTATTAATAGATACAACAACTTCTGCACCTTTCCACTGATATTGTCAAACAGCGCTGATAACCTCGCTGAGCGCCATCATTATATTATAATAGGTATCTCTATTTGTCAAATATATGAAAACAGTAACACGATATTTCGCCTGTGCGTTCGACGGGCTTTGTCAAGTATGAATGACTACTGGTTTGATTTATTTGTCTTGACAAACCGTGCAAAAGTCCAGAAGTTGTTTTCTATACTTTGTATCTTCTCTCTATGTGTTTTTATTATATTTTTTTATGCCAACGTGTGGCATTTTAGTGTATTACGTTTGAAAGGTTCACTATCATCTGATTTTTTTAAATAATGACTTATGACTATGAGTGTAAAGACAAATCCAAAACAAGAACTATGAAGAAACATGCGTTTCCCGTTATCTTATAATTACGCCAATTTTATTTAATTACTTATACAATATCCTAGTCGTAGGGAAGTCATTATTTCTTATTTCGATTACACTGGTATCATTATATAGAATTGTTCTCTTTATTACTAATAAACACGGAAAGTGGTACTGAATATGAAAGCGTTCAGTACTGCAAATAATACTGCGTACAGTGTTGCACATCCTACTTTTGATTGAACTCAACTGTACTTTGAAATGATGATCCATCCGTTGAAATTGCTCAGGTGTTTTCAACTGATAAGTAATATCTTAGATTGTTTTTATTATAATCAGCCGGCGCAGGATTTATACGATCATCAAGAGAGACGTCGGTGTGGGTGAGACTAGTTCTCGACGTCGCCACCGCGACGACGACGCTAGAGAGTTGACTCGACACATTCGCAGTTCGCAGTTCGCGCTCACCAACTCCAGAGTCGAGTGTTCAAGTAATAGTTTGGTGCTTCTCATCGAGACCTGTGGTTGAAACAAATACGATACTGTGCTATCTAATACGTTACCATAAAAAAGTTTGTTTAAATAATTTAGAAATATGTTTTCTAGATTAGTCGGAAAATAAAGAAGATGACGACATAATTTAAACAAGGTAAGCAATTTCATTCTATAAAGACGATTCTTATAAGATCGCATGATATTTAGTAGTATTAAAGTGTACCAATTGTGTAAAAATACATGTATCGTACATTTGTATATTTTATTTTAACATAATAACTGCTCGGGCGCAAAAACCTTCTTTTCCGCGTGAAAATAACTGAAATAGACCTTTGGGACAGTTACCGCAATTTGCTAGTTCACTTATTATTTGACGTCAAACAGAATTTACATCAGTAATTTTCCGCAGGGTTTCATATTAGATACAATATTTAAATAAGGTGGTTGCCTATAGATTCTACAATATCTAAGTCTTTCTTGTTTCGTAAAGTGTAAAGAAATTTTTAAGTTATACTCTATTATTTATCGTTGTGCTACGAATATATGCCAGCTCATTAAGGATTTAAGAAACATGAGAACAATATGAAAAAATGTTTAACATCGTTCTATCATTTGTATAATCAGAAGTCATTGGCTTAATTCGTCCATAACTTGAAACCTATATAGGATTATTTATAAGCCTTCTTAGTAACGAACAAAATTATCCTCAAAGTACAGTCAATCAAGTAATATGTATAATTATTAATTATCATGTACGAGTATATAGCACAGAACAAAAACAAAAACTTGTAAAAAGACTGACAAGTACGTGCCTATATTACTGACATCTAAAAGGAGCCACAGATAAAGTTTGCTAAACCTCTTCGCAACGAAAATTCGTGACATCATTTCGCCCAGCTATACTTTAGCCTTCAAATTTTAAAATGTCAACCATAATTTCAAAAACTTTAATTCAAATAAAAACAAAACATAAAGCGCGGGGCATTGAATTTGCACTGGTCTTGAATACTTCATCTTTCTTCTTCGACTTCCTCATCTTCTTGTGGTGCCCTCTTCTCACCTTTTCACCTTGTCACCTTTTCACTCTTTCACTCTTTTCATAACTAGTCAGTAATGTTCATGTTTGCAAATATTTATGAGCATTCCCTAACAAGAGTAATGAACGTAACAGTGATGGATCAGGTGCGGTCTTTGCTCTGCTAGCTTGTGATGGCCCTGAAAAGGGCCGTTGGCAGCGACATTTCGAGGACTGTGCTGTCCTCATCCTCATTGGCTAGAATGTCTTGGATGGGACAAGCTCTTGAGGAGAACTAGTAGCATGGAAGTCATTTTGAGCATATTTCATACCAAATTTTCACCCAGAATGGTTTGAAATTTGGTACTTGTTGTCATGAAGCTAAATGTACTCGATTAACTTAGTTTTAAACTTGCATTTCTAATTGCGTGTATACTAGCCGACACCTCGAACACACGCTTAACGGGTTGGCGATTACTTATATAACATACCGACACGGTGCTTGGCAGCAAATCACTAACGCTCTTCAAGATATAACATATGATATGAAGGGTGCAGAGAAAGAACGCTATAGATAAATGTTTTGAAAAAATGCGTTTAAGGTGAAATCTTGCAAGTGATTTTTATACCTAAGCTTTCAGAATATACCACTGGTATTAAGAAAATTGCCATAAGTGTTGAAAAACGTAATTGAAATATCGATTTGTATGGAAGATAGATACAAGTTTCAACATAGAACTTCGTTTATCTCAGTTTCATTCGAATGTGACTTACATCGTTCTTTCCCTGTACTCTTCATTTGCATTGCTCCAAAACATATTGCTATAAAACATGTGTTACAAATGTTTAAATGTTTCAAATGTTGTGTTTCCACACAAGTAAATACCATCCCCATAAAAAACACTCCGTGTTAAAATACCAGCCAAGTCTCTTCAACTTAAAAAAATAGAAGAAATTTAAAAATTCAGCACTGAAAAGTAGTGATATCAAAAAATTGGCCAAGTCAAAACTTTTCAAAAATTACTTGGCGCATCGTGTATATATAGTATAGAAGTAGGTCGGTAATCAAATATACTCATCTTTGCACAAAATATATCTATAATCCCCTAGAAAAACGATGCGCCAAGTAATTTTTGAAAAGTTTTGACTTGGCCAATTTTTTGATATCACTACTTTTCAGTGCTGAATTTTTAGATTTCTTCTATTTTTTTTAAGTTGAAGAGACTTGGCTGGTATTTTTACACGGAGTGTTTTTTATGGGGATATCATTTCTTTTTTTAGTTTATTCATACAACTTGTAACATATATTGTGGCACCGAATACTATAATTCCTTAAAAAAAATACCCCTTTTTGATTTGGTTGCTAAGAAAGTTGTGCTTGTTACTACGTAGGTAGTATATGCCATAAATGATATGTTATAAAGTATAGCGCAAGTTTCGTTCCAATTAGTCCAGCCGTTCTCGAGTTATGGCATCACTTCCGGTATTCAAAATGGCGGCTGACTTCACTGCCACCTAAAATTTGTGTCTATAAAATGTTATGTAACATTATAAGCCTTCTGAATATGTAGTTATTGTTATAAGAGATGATTTTAATCAGATTTGGCATTTTTATGACGTCATTTCCGGTTTCGGTAAAAGTACATTTCTATTTCGACTATTGTTATTTCATTAAGAAGACCATCCGAATCGTTTGGCGCTAGTTTCGTCCCAATAGGTCCATCCATTTTTAAGATATGACGTCACGTCCGGTTTCAAAATGGCGGCACAAAAATTCGTAAGGACAAGGTATCATCAGACGCCAAAAGTGCATATGTGGTAAAAATTTCAGATCGATCGGCTCAGCCGTTTAGGCTGTGGCGGTGACAGCAACGTTTCCTGATATCTGAAGAAGCGGAAGAAGAAGATACCTTTTAAAAAGGGGTATAATTTCACTGTATTCACGGTCCTCTAGCTCGCAAATGGCATAACCTGTTGTTCCCAAATTTGGTATATGGGGTGGGGTGGGCCATAGCTCGAAATTAAGATATTTTGCAACAATGTGAGATTATCCAATTTTAAGATCCAGTAGGCCGAAAATGCCATGTTGTTGCTTACAGTAAAAGAGGTTGGTCTGCTCCTCAGTTTATTAGGCATTTACGGTATGTTGAGTGAGTGTGAGTGTACGTTACGACTTGGCTGGGTGGAGCGACCGCTCCACTAGATCTATAGGTGGTTTACAGGTGTAATGTAACAAAATCCTCTTAAAATAAAATAAAAACGATTCTGTGTTTGTACTGTTTAATAATTTCTAAAATGATGAAACACAATACATCTCTTTTGAAAGAAATGTGTTGTATGGGAACAAAATTATATACTATGGTATACAACGATGTACCTATCAAACTGGTTCAAACTGCAGGTGAGCAAATGCTCAAATCTACAATAAAATAGTTTAAAATAAAAAAGTGATCTATACATATAGAAGAATTTTACAGTGAATGTGATGATCATGTGTGTGGTTTTCCATTCATAGGTGTGATTAATTTTCTGATAAACGTATGCCATCATGGATTTGTTTTAAATTGAGTGTGCTTTTATGACATAATAAAATAATGTCACAATATGACATAATGCTTTCATGACATAATATGCTTTGTTTATTGTATTCCAGTATTTTTATATTCTGAGTACGTATACATTTGTGGATAAAACATTTGAAATCTTGTTTTTAAATGTCCATTGTAATCGTATAAGAAAATGGAATAAATAAATAATATAAAACACAGATTGTTAGGAAAATTGTTTTAAGAAATTAGTGTAAGATAATAACTTTTTGGGAATGTATATAATTTTACTGCAATAATTATAAAATTTTAACAAATGTGGTATATTTATTTTTAAATTCAGTATTCATATTCATTACATTAAAATCTGTTGTCTAGAGAGTGAGAACAGTGATAACATTTCCATGTACCTATTTAAAGTTTTCAAAGACATACCAGAACTCACAACATTTTAAATCGAATTCTTTGGAATTTTAATCGAATAACACCGATATGCTTCTACAAGTAATTAGAGATGATACGAGTAAGTCATGGTAAAGCCATAACAATGATTAATATCTTACCAAATGGATGTTTGAAGTTAGTTGTTAGTGTGACATAATGTTGACAGCGAGCTCAACTGGGAGCCATGAGCAGATTGTAGAGTGTACGGCCTACTGTTGTAAATCATTGTATTACGTACAGGCGCGTAGGAATAGGGGGGAAAGGGAAGAACGAACACCCCCCTTGCTAGAGACTCTGACCCCCCCTGCTAGAGATCCTGAACACATCCATATATTCACAAATGTTGATTAATGTTGCTCAGAATGCACAGATTTGCTCCATTATGAGATTGAATTCTCAAAATGTTCTCAAGTTTTGCAAAACTAATTGAACAGAGGTATTATCCAATTAGACAACTCTTTTACTCATTTGTCCAAAATGATCAATCCTCATGAATCAAATTAAATAATTACACGTTACACTAATAGATTCCAAAACACATACAGGTTTTTCTTATTGCTTATTGCTGTTGCTCTTGCAACCTTTTTCAAAGGTCGATTCCAAAATCAATTCATAATCGATTCTCTTTCACTAGAATTCAAGTATTTCCCTGCGGGGCCATTTAGGATTTTGTCAAATAACAAAATTTTATTTTGTCTCTTGTATCCCCAAGAATATTGCATAGGACACACATTTTACATTTCTTTAAAACAGATGCCAAAAAAGCGTCGAATTCGATTTTTTTTTATCAAGATGTAAAAAAATGCCCTGCGGGGCCATTGGGAATTCTATAAAAACAAGTTTTCTTAAGTTCCCACAGAATATTGCATGTATCACACATTTTACATTTCTTTGAGAAGAATAGCTTAAAATTCGATTATTTTGTATCAAAAATTCAAAAAAGGCCCTGCGGGGCTAACTGGGGATGAGCCCCCCAGACGCCTTGTAGCAGTGAACTACCTTTTCCTGACATCCATCGATCCCCTATAATTTTGACCCCCCCTGTCAAAATAAAGTTCCTACGAGCCTGATTACGTAGTCAGTTTTGTAGATGTATCAGTCTATTTTTAATTTAATAATAATAATAATAATAATAATAATAATAATAATAATAATAATAATAATAATAATAATAATAATAATAATAATAATAATAATAATAATAATGATAATCTATCCGCTGGTTCCAATTTAATGGGTCAGGGGGTGGGTGTTCCCACCAACACTAGGGCCGCAGGACTACTGGAGACCGGCTGGCCACGCTTGGCGTCTCCTCCTCGTCTTCTTCTTCTTCCTCCACTTCCAATTGTTCCACAAATTGCCTCCACCTTGTTCTGTACTCCCACTGTCTCTCAGCCTCCAACTCACTCCAACTTCCTCCTCTCTCCAAAACATCGTCCTTAATAACTCCAATCCACCTCTCTCTTGGTCTTCCTACTCTACGTGGTCCCGAAGTAGCCGACTCAAACACCCGCCGTGGCACTCGCCCTGTTCCCATCCTCTTCATGTGGCCAAACCACCGAAGGCTCTCTCTGCCCAATTTTAACCCCAATCTCTCTACCCCCAGCTCACTTCTTATCTTCTTACTTCGGATCTTGTCCATTCGTGTGAATCCCTTCACACTCCTCAAGAACTTCATCTCCGCTGCCTAAAGCTGATCCATTTCCTGTCCTCCCGCTGACCACGTCACTGCCCCGTATGTTAGAATTGGCAGGAAATACATTTTATACATTATCATTTTACACACTTTTGGAAACTTCTCATGCCAAAGCAACTTCCTCACTACCTGATAGAAACACTCCGCTTTCCTTCTTCTTTCCTGTACTGCTCTATCTACTTTTGCCTTGTTGGTGAGCAGGCTCCCCAGGTACTTAAATTCCTCTACTTCCTTCAACCATCCATCTCTCATCTTGATTCTGGCATGTCCTTGTCTTATCTTCTTCCGTTCCATTGTCATAACTTCACTCTTCTCTTCGCTTTTTCTCAAACCCATCTTCTCTGTCTCTTCACTCCACTTATCAATCTTTAACTGCACTTCCTCCCTAGTTTCTCCCCACACCACCACATCATCCGCATAAATTAGTGTTCGTGTATCATCCCCCTCATTTGGCTCCACTTTCTTCAGCAACTCGTCCATTACTATGATGAACAGCATTGGTGATAGAACACTCCCTTGCCGAAGCCCTTCACTAATATTAAACCATTTCGATCTCCCCACTACCGACTGCACACAACTCACACTGTTCCGGTACATACTTTTGATCCTCTCAACCAACTCCTTGCCTATTCCTCTCTTTGCCAAACACTCCCACACTCTTTCCCTTGGCAACCTATCATATGCCTTCTCCAAGTCCAAGAAGGCCATATGCATAGTTTGACCCTTCTCCCACTGCTGCTCCATCATCTGACGCACAGTGAAAATTGCGTCAATTGTAGACCGCCCTCTATATTAAAATAAATTAAAATTAAAATTAAATTAAAATTAAATTAAAATTAAATTAAAATAAATTAAGTCACACCGTTCTTGGGCAGTAAGTACTGGCGATGTTTTGACGGAAGTCGTCTTGCAAGGGCGTATTCAAGGCGCTCCCGAGCCCCCCGATATCAGGGTTTCATCTTAGAAAATAAGCACATTAAAAATAATATGTGAAAAAAAATAGATTGATCATGTCAAAAATGTTTCAAAATGGGTAGTGTTGGTTTGTTTGAAATTGAGTGGACTGTATTTGAAATAGGGGTTGAAATAGATAGTTTTATTGAAAAGAATTGATTACAGGTTGATAATATTATAATAAGTAAATAAAGGAGCACACAATATGAAATGCACACTTGAAAAGATGGAAGTTACTAGTTTCAATAATGTGTGAAGAGAGACAAAAGAAAAAGTACATTGGAAATTATATAATAGTGAGGGCTGGTAGCACATACATTTGCCAAAATAGTGCAAAATGTGATACTAATTTTTCCTTTGGCAGTCTTATAGGAAATTTTCCGCTCTTTCATAATTTCGATATCCTCAAAAAATCGGGCGGCAATTTTGGGCCCCAGGGCTGTCCAAAGTGCCAAAAAGTGTGTATTTCAGTGAAATTATAAAACTTTTGTCAATTTATTGTTCTTGTATAATAAACGATGTGTCAGGAACGTAAGATAAAAAAATAAAAATTCTAGGCCTAACGAAAGTTGTATTTATTCAAGAAATTAAAGATGTCGGCGAGTAAGCTCTAAAATAGCCGCCATTTTCAGGAATTTCGTGTTTCAAGGTTGCAGTTGCTTATGTATGTTCATATTATGGACTTTTAACTTAAAAATCTATGGGTCACGAAATTAACCCTTTGGGGGGTGGGGGGTGGAGCCCTAAAGGTTTCGATGTGTATACAATAGCCCACACTAGCTAGATAAAAATGGTTCCATGCACATACTAAAGAAAATGTGATCTCTTCAAAAAGAAACGAGAACTCAAAATAATGCCGCCATCTTGGATAAAAAGAGCTTATATTTCTTTTTTTGTCAATTTCAGTACGTTCTCCATACAATACGAAAAAGTTTATTTGACATAAAATATAGCACTAATTCTAATAAAGACATTTGTAATTTGCTTATTCTATGTATCTCCAACCGTTCTTCCTAAAACTTCATTTGTGTGTTGATAAAATGTCACAAGATAGGGATTTTAACATGTAATTTTAGTTCAGGAGGCGGTGACTCAATACCTTTGCAGTGAACAAGGGATGAGCAAAGTAGCCAATTTATCATCATTTTTCAACTGCTGTGCGCAAAATAACGAAATATAAACGCGTCTCATCCAAGATGGCGGCATAATTTTGGGATCTCGTGATTTTTTTCGAACAGAGCACAGTTTTATTAGTGTGTGCAAGAAATTATTAGTCTCTATCTACTATGGATTATTTTACACACATCGAAACCTTTAGGTCTCCACCCCCCACCCCCCAAAGGGTTAATTTCGCGATCTATCGATTTTTAAGTTAAATGTCCATAATATGAACATACATAAGCAACTGCAACCTTGAAACACGAATTCCCTGAAAATGGCGGCTATTTTAGAGCTTACTCGCCGACATCTTTAATTTCTTGAATAAATACAACTTTCGTTAGACTTAGAATTTTTATTTTTTTATCGTACGTTCCTGACACATCGTTTATTATACAAGAACAATAAATTGACAAAAGTTTTATAATTTCACTGAAATACACACTTTTTGGCACTTTGGACAGCCCTGGGGCCCAAAATGGCCGCCCGATTTTTTGAGGATATCGAAATTATGAAAGAGCGGAAAATTTCCTATAAGACTGCCAAAGGAAAAATTTGTATCACATTTTGCACTATTTTTGTGCTTACATCCCTCACTATAAGAACCACAGCCGTCTGTACAGTCCCTCTATCCTCGCTCACACTGCCTGTCATCAAGGGGCATTTTAATGCTATTTCATGCACTGAAGAATTACACGACAAGTAGAGCTACCTCTTGAATTTCTGAAGAACTAACCCCCATATGACGTCACAATTTGCGTCACAACTATGCAGTGACACCACCACAAACCTTGAATTTAGTGTTAAAAACCCTACAATCGAGATGGGGCGGCTTAAAAATAAAACGCGTGCGGCGAAATAATCGGTGGTTTCGATGGGTCAATAAAAAAAACGCGAAACGCTAAACGCTAAACGCTAAACGGCCTTAAGATTGGGAGATGATGGTGAAGAAAAGGTAAGGATGGACTATGGGAAGGAGGCGGTCGTGGTCTATTTGTAGATTACCTACCCAACATTTGCCTCTCGTATCAGGGAATGCGTATATGATAAGTATATAAGAACGTAGGCATGTAGATGTAGCTTTGTATGTCTCCAAAATTCACTTAACCTTTGACCTTGACATGAAGCAATAGAATTGCTGTTATATATATTTTTTTTTATTTATTCATTCATTTACATCTTACAGATTGTCACAGACAGGTGGTAAGGAACTAATAATACTACTACCAAACACTAAATACTATACAACTAAATAATAACATCATCATCCATCTCTTCTCGTTCTTGTCTTGCTCCTCGGTTCGTTAATTCATATCTTACATTTCTTACATCCATTTTCATCCAATCTTCTGTCACTTTACCCAACTCATTCCAATCCCTTATTGTTCTATTTAAAAATGAAAATCTTCCGATGTCTTTCCGTGCTCGTGGTTCAATTAATGCATTCTTGATTCTTCCTCTACAATTTCCTCCCTTCATCTTACCATCCAATTCTTTCCACCCTGGTTCCCCTTTTCTAACTCTTAGCAAATTACACAGGCGTGTAATCCTTCTTCTACTTTCCAGACTCTCCCATCCCAGCTCCTTCATCATCTCAGTTGGACTTTCCCACACCTTCTCCAGTTCATTCCTTGCATTTCTCTCCAGCCTCCACTTTTTCACTCGTCCTGTCACCCTCCTGGCTGCAATTTTTGTACCTTTTCAAGTGCTTCAACTTCATTTTTCCTGTATGGGTCCCATACCGCTGCACCATATTCTAATAATGGACGAAGAATGGTCTTGTATGCTTGATTTTTTGTTGCCACACTTGATCCCGAAAGGTTTCTAAATACAAAATTTATGTTCTTGGTTGCTTATTCAATGACCCGCCCAACTTGATTTTTCCACTCAATATGACTCGGCGTGCGGGCCCAGATGAAAGTGCGAGATGTATTCGAGAAACAATGAAGTTCGTTACAAGTCAGCGCATGTCAGCGCAGCAGTAAAACGCCGACATTAGGCGCCATGAACGGAAACTAAACCGTGCTTAGATCCAATATGTTCTCAAAGCAAATTTACAAATTACTGTTGAAAGCAATGTAATAAATAAACGTTTGTCTGGAGTCTTCTTTTGCCCTCCCCCCCCCTACCCCTGAATCCTATACTATGCTCGACTTCGGTTTCAATACAGCGGGTGAACTTGGTCCCCCCCATACCCTATATATTTTTTGTTCTTCATACCTACTATATTTGTTTACCCTAAATCTGCGTGTATAAACTCAATGGTTATGATTTAAATTTTGTGTTGGGAGAAAAATTAAGTGTGTCTTAAATGCGGCCCGCCCTATCTGCATACGATAAGGGACAGTGGTAAACCAAAATACCATAATTGCTCCTTCGGCAGGAGAGAGTACCTACTTCCTAGTGAAGTTCCTACTGGACCTAATGTGTCTCAAAATTGCACCAAAATATGTATTTGAAAAAATATTTTATCTGGGGGCGAATCTTCCGGACCCTTTCTCTTTCAGAGGTACGTTTTAACAAATATCTGAATATATTTTATTCATTATTGCAATTTATCAAGTTGGTACTTTCCTCACTAAATTGAGAATTATTCAGAAGGAAAGTTAAATCAGTGCGAAAATGCAAAAAATCACATTTTCTCGGGCTATCGTCCCAGATCACATGCTGGGATTCTATGACAGCAAAGCGGTAGCAATTTCAACAGCAATGACATTTTGTCATTAGCTTTATACAGATTGCTATTCCGCCAGCAATCGACAATAGTTGTAGAATCGCAACTCAGGGGACCTATATCATTTATTTATCTCGTCACGACCGCCTTTATTTCACTGCCATTAGGATAGCATTACGCCGAAACGAGATCAAAAGAAGATAAAGAATAGGTCCACATATTAATTTCTGAATTATCGCGTTTCCAGAGATTTTTTGATATCACTACTTTCAGTGGAGGAGACAAAGACTTTCACACGAAGTGTTTTAATAATAATTAATATAAACCTACGACAATTTAAATAGGAGAGCTGAACGACGCCACTGAAAACATTAAATTGTATTTTATTTCTGCACACGTATCTCGCTTCATCATTCCTACATTTAAAGGGTATCAAATTCTACTTCAATATCGGATGGTTTTACGTTTTTTTCTCAATTATTATTATTATTAAGTCTATATTCTCAACAGAGCCAGGCTCCACTAGTGAGAATGTAATATAGAGAAGGGAGGAGAGGAAACCCGGTACCGGCATGTAGCCTACTCCTGACGAAAGATACCAAGGGGACCAACGGCTTAATTTCCCTTCCGAAGGACGGTGTAACATTCACAGCACGAGCCTCCACAACCCGCGCCGTCAAGAGACTGATAACAGGTGGAGGGAGGTCGTTACACTGACCCCCAAACACCCCAGTCTCTCTGACCCAACGGCAGCAACCTGGCAAGGCAGAGTTGAATGGTCACCCATCCAATCGCTGACCGCGCTCAATGTTGCTTAACCTCGGTGATCTAACGAGAACCGAGGTATCCAACACACCAGCCGTTGGGTATGTTTTTTAAATCACTTTGATTAAATTCCATGAATCATTAGTACCTAGTAATCTGATCTGGAGAAGATCGCATATATCGTAAACCGCCCGACAGTTGCCATCTTAGCGTGGTGGTGGGGTTTATGTTGGCCAGTGATCATATTGGCTATGATAATTTGTGTAGGAGGGGGGGGGGGGGGGGGGGGGGGGGGGGAGAGGAATAAATATTTCTACAAAGAGGAAGTATGTCAATCTATTTTCAAACGTGTATTTTTTATGAGGGACATTTTCCAATAAAGTAAAAAGAAGCTCTCTATATATTAAAGGTAAGAAGCTTCTTACCTCTAAAATATTGTTTCACAAAAAGTTGGTCAGTTATCGGTTGAAATATGTTTGATTCGCCGACAACGCCGAGCGTCGATAATGTCGCGCCGCAAAGACTCGGGAAGGGAAGAGTTCCACTGAGACTTTCTCGCGTCTTTTGGTCAACGACAACCAGACCAGACAACCAGACCAGATAACCAGACAACAACGAGAAACCAGACCAGAAAACCAGACAAGTTGCGCGCCGTGTAAGTGAATACAGAATAATACATGTGTTATAACGCTGGCCTCGGACGTTGACGCGCAACACGATGACAAGACACGCTGATGAGAGGGTGGACGACAACCCCCCCCCCCCCCCCCCCCCCCCCCACGAGTTCGCCGCCGACCTCCGTCTTCACCTCCAGGCTTAGAGACTTCATGACGCGCAACACGATGACAAGACACGCTGATGAGAGGGTGGACGACAAACCCCGCCACGAGTTCGCCGCCGACCTCCGTCTTCACCTCCAGGCTGCTGGAGACTTCATGACGCGCAACACGATGACAAGACACGCTGATGAGAGGGTGGACGACAAACCCCGCCACGAGTTCGCCGCCGACCTCCGTCTTCACCTCCAGGCTGCTGGAGACTTCATGACGCGCAACACGATGACAAGACACGCTGATGAGAGGGTGGACGACAACCCCCCCCCCCCCCCCCCCAACGAGTTCGCCGCCGACCTCCGTCTTCACCTCCAGGCTGCTAGAGACTTCATGACGCGCAACACGATGACAAGACACGCTGATGAGAGGGTGGACGACAAACCCCGCCACGAGTTCGCCGCCGACCTCCGTCTTCACCTCCAGGCTGCTGGAGACTTCATGACGCGCAACACGATGACAAGACACGCTGATGAGAGGGTGGACGACAAACCCCGCCACGAGTTCGCCGCCGACCTCCGTCTTCACCTCCAGGCTGCTGGAGACTTCATGACGCGCAACACGATGACAAGACACGCTGATGAGAGGGTGGACGACAAACCCCGCCACGAGTTCGCCGCCGACCTCCGTCTTCACCTCCAGGCTGCTGGAGACTTCATGACGCGCAACACGATGACGAGACACGCTGATGAGAGGGTGGACGACAAATCCCGCCTCGAGTTCGCCGCCGACCTCCGTCTTCACCTCCAGGCTGCTGGAGACTTCATGACGCGCAACACGATGACAAGACACGCTGATGAGAGGGTGGACGACAAACCCCGCCACGAGTTCGCCGCCGACCTCCGTCTTCACCTCCAGGCTGCTGGAGACTTCATGACGCGCAACACGATGACGAGACACGCTGATGAGAGGGTGGACGACAAATCCCGCCTCGAGTTCGCCGCCGACCTCCGTCTTCACCTCCAGGCTGCTGGAGACGTCATGACGCGCAACACGATGACGAGACACGCTGATGAGAGGGTGGACGACAAATCCCGCCTCGAGTTCGCCGCCGACCTCCGTCTTCACCTCCAGGCTGCTGGAGACTTCATGACGCGCAACACGATGACAAGACACGCTGATGAGAGGGTGGACGACAAACCCCGCCACGAGTTCGCCGCCGACCTCCGTCTTCACCTCCAGGCTGCTGGAGACTTCATGACGCGCAACACGATGACGAGACACGCTGATGAGAGGGTGGACGACAAATCCCGCCTCGAGTTCGCCGCCGACCTCCGTCTTCACCTCCAGGCTGCTGGAGACTTCATGACGCGCAACACGATGACAAGACACGCTGATGAGAGGGTGGACGACAAACCCCGCCACGAGTTCGCCGCCGACCTCCGTCTTCACCTCCAGGCTGCTGGAGACTTCATGACGCGCAACACGATGACGAGACACGCTGATGAGAGGGTGGACGACAAATCCCGCCTCGAGTTCGCCGCCGACCTCCGTCTTCACCTCCAGGCTGCTGGAGACTTCATGACGCGCAACACGATGACGAGACACGCTGATGAGAGGGTGGACGACAAATCCCGCCTCGAGTTCGCCGCCGACCTCCGTCTTCACCTCCAGGCTGCTGGAGACTTCATGACGCGCAACACGATGACAAGACACGCTGATGAGAGGGTGGACGACAAACCCCGCCACGAGTTCGCCGCCGACCTCCGTCTTCACCTCCAGGCTGCTGGAGACTTCATGACGCGCAACACGATGACGAGACACGCTGATGAGAGGGTGGACGACAAATCCCGCCTCGAGTTCGCCGCCGACCTCCGTCTTCACCTCCAGGCTGCTGGAGACTTCATGACGCGCAACACGATGACAAGACACGCTGATGAGAGGGTGGACGACAAACCCCGCCACGAGTTCGCCGCCGACCTCCGTCTTCACCTCCAGGCTGCTGGAGACTTCATGACGCGCAACACGATGACGAGACACGCTGATGAGAGGGTGGACGACAAATCCCGCCTCGAGTTCGCCGCCGACCTCCGTCTTCTCCTCCAGGCTGCTGGAGACTTCATGACGCGCAACACGATGACAAGACACGCTGATGAGAGGGTGGACGACAAATCCCGCCTCGAGTTCGCCGCCGACCTCCGTCTTCACCTCCAGGCTGCTGGAGACTTCATGACGCGCAACACGATGACGAGACACGCTGATGAGAGGGTGGACGACAAATCCCGCCTCGAGTTCGCCGCCGACCTCCGTCTTCACCTCCAGGCTGCTGGAGACTTCATGACGCGCAACACGATGACGAGACACGCTGATGAGAGGGTGGACGACAAATTTCGCCTCGAGTTCGCCGCCGACCTCCGTCTTCACCTCCAGGCTGCTGGAGACTTCATGACGCGCAACACGATGACGAGACACGCTGATGAGAGGGTGGACGACAAATCCCGCCTCGAGTTCGCCGCCGACCTCCGTCTTCACCTCCAGGCTGCTGGAGACTCATGACGCGCAACACGATGACGAGACACGCTGATGAGAGGGTGGACGACAAATCCCGCCTCGAGTTCGCCGCCGACCTCCGTCTTCACCTCCAGGCTGCTGGAGACTTCATGACGCGCAACACGATGACGAGACACGCTGATGAGAGGGTGGACGACAAATCCCGCCTCGAGTTCGCCGCCGACCTCCGTCTTCACCTCCAGGCTGCTGGAGACTTCATGACGCGCAACACGATGACGAGACACGCTGATGAGAGGGTGGACGACAAATCCCGCCTCGAGTTCGCCGCCGACCTCCGTCTTCACCTCCAGGCTGCTGGAGACTTCATGACGCGCAACACGATGACGAGACACGCTGATGAGAGGGTGGACGACAAATCCCGCCTCGAGTTCGCCGCCGACCTCCGTCTTCACCTCCAGGCTGCTGGAGACTTCATGACGCGCAACACGATGACGAGACACGCTGATGAGAGGGTGGACGACAAATCCCGCCTCGAGTTCGCCGCCGACCTCCGTCTTCACCTCCAGGCTGCTGGAGACTTCATGACGCGCAACACGATGACGAGACACGCTGATGAGAGGGTGGACGACAAATCCCGCCTCGAGTTCGCCGCCGACCTCCGTCTTCACCTCCAGGCTGCTGGAGACTTCATGACGCGCAACACGATGACGAGACACGCTGATGAGAGGGTGGACGACAAATCCCGCCTCGAGTTCGCCGCCGACCTCCGTCTTCACCTCCAGGCTGCTGGAGACTTCATGACGCGCAACACGATGACGAGACACGCTGATGAGAGGGTGGACGACAAATCCCGCCTCGAGTTCGCCGCTCTCTCAGCGACGCCAGCAAGGGAATTGCTGTTAGTCAGACACCGAAGAGGAGACCGATCCGTATCACCCGATGCGTCGAACATAACGTGTTCGATCTGGAGGACATCGTGACGTTGCAGTCAGTTGGGCGAGACAACGTCGACCAGCGCCTCCGGGTCGTGTAAGTTCCGTCTTGGGCGCAGACTACGACGCCGAACCAGGCGCCCAGAGTCCAGACCGCGCCAGCTCCGTCTTCAGCACGGCGTCACTATGCATTTGTGGCGTTCGGATGCCGCCATCCTTCCGCATTAGCAATAGCAATATGTATGGTCAAAGTATTATAATCAGTGGGAATGAGTTTGTTTTTATTGAAAATATTGTTTGTTACTCCTGGGCTGTATATTTCTTAGTTTCCTCGTCGTCTCGTATTAATTGATACGCCGTCACTACCACGCTTAATAGATAGCACTCCAGTGTGCAGTGAGCCTGTATCACGTGAAACGAGACGACAAGGATATTTAGAAACGCCCTCCAGGGGTGCGATCACATAAAATGATAACTTCCTTGTCACGGTGACAAGTCCCTAGAAGGCCGTGAATAACAATGAGATGAGAAGCTTGTCACCGTGATAAGAAAGTTATCATTTTATGAATTTTCCCACCTCTGGACATAACACAGAAACTAATGTTCGGCGATAGGGGCGATGAACAGTGCTCATTCTTTGATTTGTGATGTTGTCGGAAACGTGGTTGTCTAATAGAGATGACAGTGACATGAAGTAGACAGACCGCCTGAAGAAATGGAAGAATGAATGGAAGAACGTCGACTTGTAGTCGAGATTAATCCAGTGGAATAATGTCGACTGAGAGTCGACGTTCTTCCAATCGAGGACTGTGTTTTCACGATACTGGAATAAGAGCGACTTTTGAGTGACGTTCTTCCACTTTATAAAAATGTATTTTAAGTGCCTAATCTGGAAGTACGTCGACTCCAGTGTTGGGACTTATCTAGATACATGTATCTAGATACAGTATCTAGATACGTTTTGTGTATCTATATTTATATATCTAGATACAATTATTTTCACGTATCTGTATCTGTATCTAGATACAAATATGACTGTATCTTTGTATCTAGATGCGCAGATACATTTCTTTCGAACATTCTTAAAATTTGAAGTGAAATTTGCAGAAGAATTTACAAAACTAATTATCAGTGTCGTGCCGTGTCATGTCATACTTTCGGGTTATAATTATTATTAGTACCCAAGGGCGTATTCAAGGGTGGGCCGGGGAGGCCATGCCTCCCCCCATACCCCCCAAGATCAGGGTTTCATCTAAGAAAATAAGCAAATTTAAAATAATAGGTATACAGTGCAAAAAAACTAAAAATAGACATATCATGTCAAAAACGTTCCAAAATGGTTAGAATTGAGTTAAAATTTCAAAACATTTCGGACTTGCATTATCTTAATGAGTTTAATTAATGTACCTATTTTTAAAACTCTTGGACCAATTTTTGTATATTTTGTATATTTACAATTTCCCCAAAATAGCTTTACACTGTGATTCAAAATTGCATCTAAGTGATGACCTTGAGCCAAAATTTTCTTGGGGGCTACGCCCCCGAACCCACTGTTTTACACTGCTGTTTTTCAAAATATTAATAATGTCCGGCCCCCCCCCCCCCCCCCCCCCCCCCGAAATTTCATCATGGATACGCCCTTGGCAGTACCTACCCATTTGCTGTTCAGTTCAGAAGAATTTACAAACTAATTCATATGTAATAATAATCAATATCGTATGCTGTTCAGTGAATAAATTATCAGAAGTTGGTAGGTACTAATTTGATATTTAGTTCAGAAGACATTACAAAATAATTATGAACATTATTTGCTTTAACTTTGATTTGCTGTACAGTTTGAACAATATTTTTTAGAAAAATTATGAATTCAATTGTTTTTAGTACAGCGAAATAAATCTAGTATCATCAATATCTATTATATATGGAAAATATAAAATTTCATTATCCTAACACTGCCTTGAAAATGTATCTATGTATCTACAGTTGTATCTAGATACATATTTTTGTATCTTGTATCTGTATCTAGATACGATTTATAATTTGTTTTGTATCTATCTGTATCTTTATACAAATATCCACCTGCATCTGTATCTGTATCTAGATACAAAATAAAACGTATCTGACCCAACACGGGTCGACTCTCAGTCGACGCTTTTCCACTGGAATAAAGTCGACTAAAGTCGACGTTAATCCACTTCATGAAAAGACCATGTCACACAAGTAAGTCGACGTATTCCAGTCGACGTTATTCAGGCGTCCCAATTCCACTATACGTCCACTATAGTTCTATCGGAACACAATGCATTGACTGCACACCTATGAAATCTCTCACCATTGAACGCTAACGCCACCACTTAGCACTTATAAACAAAGCATTAGCGATGTCATCTTGACTGTAAACATGAGTTCTGTCGCTAACTGTACATACCAAGATGTTTGATTGATTAATATTGTTTAACGGCGTGTTGACAACTACAATTTTTACATTTAACTTTGTTGATCATTAATGGAGGTCATTGGGAGGGGTAGACCAAAAGGGCCAGGTCCGGGGGAGTCCAGCCTTGGTGGGAAGCAAGGGAAGCAAGGCGTACTTGTTAGAGCGTTACGTGAACTGAAGTGCGCGAAGACCATCAGCTTCCTTGCCACTGCAATAGGCGAACTGAACTATACGTCCCTGAAAAACTCCGTGACGGGCGTCTTCTCCTAATCCACAAAGGAGGCGACGACAAGCTGGTGACCAACTGGCGGCCGCTCACCATCTTCTCAGTCATCAGGCGAGTAATCGAACGTGTATTTGACAAGAGACTGAGGTCATGCGTGAGATTCTCCGTCCACCAGCGAGGCTTTGTGTCGACTCCTGGAACTCACATCAACTCGTCACTCATCAACGGCTGTCTTCAGAACGCGAAGAGCATGAAACGTGACTGCTGCGTTGCTTTCCTTGACGTCAGTAAGGCGTTTGACAATATTGGTCACAAACATGTCATAGCCAGCCTTTCAAATCTTCCAGTCCCTGACGCCCTCTATCATTATAGACTCCATAGTACCATCAGTACTTAAATATTCAATCAGTATCCTTCATAACCATATGTATATCAACTCTGCATAAGAATGATAGTTTTTTTCCAGCTTACCACTGAGTGTTGCTAATCTAATCATGTTACTTCGTAGCAAGATCTAGTAATTAAATCATGTTATTATTAGTATGTGCCATTTAATTAATTAGTCATATTGTTAAAAAATTATAATACTTAGGAATAATTAATCTTGTTATCTTTAATATTGTATCTATTGTATTGATCAGTACGCTGGATCTGAATGATCAGCCATGTATTTGGACAGCCGTCAATAAAGTTGAATTTACTACTAGATATATTGCCGGAATGGCCGGAATGGGGATGGACCGGGGGGCAGGAGGTTTCAGGCCGGTGGAACCAGATTCGGGGGGAAACCGTCTCGATGGGGGGGGGGGGGGGGGGGAAGCCGGTCCGAGGGGACCTTAAAATCGAGGATGGGCATGGTAGGTCGACCCTGGCTGCTTTTTGTCTGGGCCTCACCACTGACCTGTCCGACATGGGTAACCCTTACACATGAGCAAATGCTCGCCGGCGTTGCTGCAGTGGATCATTAGCCAGCACAAACCCCACCACCGCGCTAAGGTGGCAGCCTTCGGGGGGAACCAAGATGTTCTGGGCATTATTCTTCATGACTCAGTCAACTGCGTGTGTCTTGTTTAGAGCGTGTCGGCTGGATCATGGTAGACAAACTGCACGAGTACCAAGGAGTTCTGGGCAGACTTCATCACTGGAGAGAGCAACTGAGAGATTGGTGGCAGAATCGTCGCGAGGAATCTCATCTGCCAACAACATCACTCAACGGGGTCTTCAGTTTACGTCGTGAAAGCCAACAGCAGACACAACATGATCTGGAAGCCGAGCAACAGGATTATTCGCACATTTACAGGTACATGTCGCACAGTTTGGAGAGAGGGTAGTCGGGTGGTTCCATGAGAAAATAACTGTGCCAGAGGGCAGATACAAGACTAAATCATTGGGGAGGATTACATCTGGTCTCAAGAGATACTTTCACATTGTGCATTTCTGAGTCAGTACGGAACACGTTTGGCAATTAGAGAACGTTCGAGTTATCCTTTTTTGTCATAATATTGTTATAATGTACAATAATGTACAATAATGTTATAATGTAAGTTCCCAACAACAACTTGTATCAGTTATTTGTCGATTTCAAAAGGCTACTTGGAAGGTTAAGTGCTTCTTCCATGATCACGATTTTTCGCCGCGATGTCGCTTTGCGGCAGGATTACGCACCCATCGTCTTCCATGAATTGGCGATTAACAGCAAAGCTCAGTGACATCTGGCGGCGAAACGCTGAACCCGCCAGGTGCGGATTGAAGAACCCAACATGGCTGCTATGCACGCTATTAGTCATTGACGCTGGCCACTGCTATCTATTTGATTGTTCTTAAATATAATTATGGAAATAGTGTCAAAGCACGGATATGCGTTAGGAACAAAGAGTACCGTTAGTAATAGATACTTTTCAGTGCCACAATGTAAAATAGAGCGGGAATATAAATTCCTTTCATACATTTCCAAATGAACCATTAATGGGGGCAAATTGGGCGCAACCAGTGGAAATTTCATACAATCTTGATGGTTCGGTTGATTAAAACTTTTGTAGTTCTATAGTGAAATATAAAACCTTCTAATCTCTTCTTTAGATTATGATTAATTAATTAATTGACACAAAAATCGAAATGAGAACAGAACTTATGAATGAAAAGCGAATTTGTTACTCGGGTACAAAATCTATGTGAATTTGCCCCATTTCCTGTCTAGGTTTCCATCCATACATCATTACGCATTTAAATTGCTGCCACTCTATAATAGGTTGCTGAAAATTTCCCACGTACTTCATGATTTTATATAATTAAATGTCCGAGGTATCCATATTAATTCGTAAATAAAATAAAACTCCCCCAAAACTCGCCGAAAAAATCCCGCTGTTTGCGAGTTTACTCCGACAGAACTACAAATGATAAGGAGCTGAAATTTGTACACGTTATAGGACACATATGATAATTTATTGCATGCGATTTGTAGAAATATTTGAGTTGTGAGAAAAAAGTGACATACATTTGAATTGAGCCTTTGATCAACAGTTTATACCTAGCGTTCGAAAAGCACACGTTAGAGATTAAACAATTTGGTAGCTTGTTATAAAGAATCAGCTCTGTTTTGCAAAGAAGTTTCCATTGTTGTCATAATTTGCCATAAAAGGTGTCTCCATTTAGTATAAAGTATCTTATTGATAATTGTGGTTTCAAGAATAGAAATTGAGAGGAAGAAAATAATTGTGTATGTATTTTCAGCGAAGATTTAGACAATGTAGGTAACTCCCGTTAATGTCAGTGGGTGGACGAAAGTTAAATACATTCTCACACATAACTCAATAAACCAAGGATAAATTCACATAGATGTATTAAAAGTTATTTCATGTTCATTTATGAATTCATAAGTAAACATAAAACCACCTACTTCCTACAAAGTAACTGCAAACAAATCCTTCAAACACGTAATTTTGTATGGTTTATTCTGTTTTTTCAAAAACAACTTCAGTAATTTTTCCCATTTTTCCCATTCAATAAATATGTTTGAAACTTACATATATTATATGCCAGTATGTTTTCTAAAATATGTTCAAGTTTCAAACCCCTATCTTTAATAGTGTTGATGTAGTGACCTCACAAACAAGGGGATGTTTTGCACCACCCGGTATAAGAATAGCACTCAGCGCGTGAAATCTCCACCTGCTTATCCGCACCCGGTCCGCCATTCGAAGGCGATCTCAGCGCTACTAGCGGAGGTGGTAACCGCGAATTGCCGTTGCGGCGCGATATTTTGAGATGAACCTAGCGGAATTTTAAGCAATTACGAACAGCGTCAGAGCGCTCCTATCGGTAGTCGTTTACAGCGCATGCGCCAAAACCGCTGCCGCGTCGCGGAATAGCAAGTGTTGAAGTTGGCTCAACATTCAGCTGCGGTTCGCGTGACGTCACGCGGCGCTGCGATTCGAGCACTGATTGGCTGAGAGGCCAATATGGCGGCGCGCAATCGCGTTGCGGCGATAAACCGCAACCATGGAAGACGGGCTTTAGGCTCCGAATTTAAGCAAACTAATTTATTGTGTTCCTGTTGTTTTAGAAAGAAATCTCGTTTTGAGCTGATTCGCGTGTCAGCTACTGTGATGGGTATCGAGTTCGCCTACGCTGCAGAGACCGCGTTTGTTTCCCCGACTCTCTTGAAGATTGGAGTGAAACATGAGCACATGACGCTCGTCTGGGCTTTGTCGCCCTTGATAGGGTTCTTCGTCACTCCAGTGTTGGGCTCATTGAGTGACAGATGTCGATTACCATGGGGCAGAAGACGACCGTTCATTGTCTTGCTCGCGATCGGTGTGCTGCTGGGTAAGTTCTTGCACGTCTCTTGTCGGACAATGATGGCACTTATTGTCCCCTCGAACCTATACTTATTGGCCATAGGCGCCGGTTGGATATTATGCTATCATCCCTTGAGTCTTCTTTCGTATCATTCCAAGTCACTGGGTTGTCAGATGTCGCATGCTTTGACATCGAAACCAGTCAAACTTACTTCGATCTTAGGAATAGTGTGATTTTATTCAAATAACTTGCTTTTTATCTTGTGCAATTTTCACGCTTTGCCCTCATCTCATTGCTAAATCATATTCAATGCAAGTCTGCCTCGGGCAGTTGGTGAAAGTAGGAAGAACACTAATTTTCGCACTAATAACATGTGATAAAATGAGTTAAAATCTGGGTAATATTAGGTGATGATTTTCTCTCCAAGACATATCGCATCTTTGTACGAACTGAATGACTCCTGGTGTTGTAGGCTTGATACTGGTGCCGAATGGTGAGGACATCGGCCATGCCCTGGGAGACTTCTATCCGTCCCGGGACATGCCCGTGTCCAGCCTCAGCCTCAGCAACAGCAACAGCAACAGCAACACCAACACCAACACCAACAGCAGCGAGGCGGGTAACACGAGTGTCAGTGATCTGCCTGCAGACGCCGAGTACGCACATCCCTGGGGCGTCTTCTTCACAGTTTTGGGAACAGCACTGCTCGACTTCGACGCCGATGCTTGTCAGAGTCCAGCCAGAGCGTACCTACTGGATGTCACAATACCAGGTCACTCTTCTCGGCGCATCTTGCCTGATCATGCTTCTTGTCCGCACTAAGTTGAAGAATCAAGTTTCGTTCTAGTTTGTGAGACTTCGTAGCGATGAGTTATGAAGATTCTGCTCCCTTTTTAAGAATGTCATCCACCGACTCATTCTTCAAGAGCAAGATTATTGCTGGAACTTCTCGATTGCAGTCGGCTAGGCAGAAGTGCATGAAAATCTCTCCAACGTCGCTTGTCCAGGATACAGGTTCCAGCAGGCGCGTAGGAACTACTTTCATCATTTGGGGGGGGGGGGGGGACTGCGTCACTTGGAGGGGGGTCTGCAAGGCGAAGCCCCCCAGTTATAGACCTGCATATCGTTTTTTCGAATTAACACAATTTATGAATGATTCTGGGGCTCTAAACATGTTTATTTATAATTAATGGGGGATCAGACTGCTCTATTGGGGGGGGGATCGCGCCTCTGTTCTATAGCCAGCCTGAGGTCTGCGAAACACGCGCAATGAAGACAAAAAGCACAGTTGCCAAATGGAAACGTAATACAACGTGTCACACCACACCTCCTCTAATCAAGTAATTACATACTCTGTCTTGTCTAATTCCAGATGATCATGCCAGAGGTCTGAGCACGTTCACTGTGATGGCCGGTCTGGGTGGATTCCTGGGTTACGCCATGGGAGGAATCAACTGGGACGCCACAGCATTGGGTAGGTCCAGCTCACCCAGTAGAGTTACCTACTAATATGCTACGACCGCCTCCTTCCCTATTATCGATAATCATCACATCATCATCATCATTCATCATCATCATCATCATCATCATCAAATAGAGCAATCAGCCTATAGTTACAGAGTGAGACTTAAACACAACTGATCAACTCTCTTCACTACATTTTTGATTTACTGTGAACGGTTGTACTTGAAACGATACGTATGTTCAACTTCCTAATGTTGGGTTCTGCCGTCGCCATTAGCACTTCGGTAATACTTGTGTATGTTGGGAAAGTTTCTTTTTAAAATGATCTTTTAAAAAATTCAATTCATGTCCAAATATATGAATTTTTTATAAGTTTTTTTTTCAGACATGTAAAAGTTCAAGTTCCTTAAAAATTTGAATGTAAGTTCATATAAAAGTATTTTTTGAACAAATTGTAAAGTTAATGAGATTTCAAGGGTTAAATAATAACACGGTGAATAATAACAATATTAAACGTAATAAGGTTTTAATCATTTACATTGCTATAGATAGAACCATTTTATTTGATGATATAATTATGTATGTACATAATTTATGTATGTAATTTATGTCTCGCTGTGCGAGGTTTAAATTTTCCTGGTCAAGGTAGATAGAGAATATATTAAGTACGTAATCAAGACTACTCAGGAGCAAACTTTATAGAAAAGTTCGTGGAAACGAACGATTCACGCTCACGTTCCTTCCTCGTATAAAATTTATGTGAACGCGTTCACTCAAGCTCCCCAAAAAGTAAGTAATGCGTTCTCTTTAAAAGTTCCTTGGCCAACACTGGTGTACGATATGTTAGGTGTGATGCTGGGGGATCATGTCTTCACGCTCATCACGTTCATCTTCGTCATCTGCTTCGGTAACACTGGTGTACGATATGTTAGGTGCGATGCTGGGGGATCATGTCTTCACGCTCATCACGTTCATCTTCGTCATCTGCTTCGGTAACACTGGTGTACGATATGTTAGGTGCGATGCTGGGGGATCATGTCTTCACGCTCATCACGTTCATCTTCGTCATCTGCTTCGGTAACACTGGTGTACGATATGTTAGGTGTGATGCTGGGGGATCATGTCTTCACGCTCATCACGTTCATCTTCGTCATCTGCTTCGGTAACACTGGTGTACGATAGGTTAGGTGTGATGCTGGGGGATCATGTCTTCACGCTCATCACGTTCATCTTCGTCATCTGCTTCGGTAACATTGGTGTACGATATGTTAGGTGTGATGCTGGGGGATCATGTCTTCACGCTCATCACGTTCATCTTCGTCATCTGCTTCGGTAACACTGGTGAACGATATGTTAGGTGTGATGCTGGGGGATCATGTCTTCACGCTCATCACGTTCATCTTCGTCATCTGCTTCGGTAACACTGGTGTACGATATGTTAGGTGTGATGCTGGGGGATCATGTCTTCACGCTCATCACGTTCATCTTCGTCATCTGCTTCGGTAACACTGGTGTACGATATGTTAGGTGTGATGCTGGGGGGTCATGTCTTCACGCTCATCACGTTCATCTTCGTCATCTGCTTCGGTAACACTGGTGTACGATATGTTAGGTGTGATGCTGGGGGGTCATGTCTTCACGCTCATCACGTTCATCTTCGTCATCTGCTTCGGTAACACTGGTGTACGATATGTTAGGTGTGATGCTGGGGGGTCATGTGCGCGCTGTCTTCACGCTCATCACGTTCATCTTCGTCATCTGCTTCGGTAACACTGGTGTACGATATGTTAGGCGTGATGCTGGGGGGTCATGTGCGCGCTGTCTTCACGCTCATCACGTTCATCTTCGTCATCTGCTTCGGTAACACTGGTGTACGATATGTTAGGTGTGATGCTGGGGGGTCATGTCTTCACGCTCATCACGTTCATCTTCGTCATCTGCTTCGGTAACACTGGTGTACGATATGTTAGGCGTGATGCTGGGGGATCATGTCTTCACGCTCATCACGTTCATCTTCGTCATCTGCTTCGGTAACACTGGTGTACGATATGTTAGGTGTGATGCTGGGGGATCATGTCTTCACGCTCATCACGTTCATCTTCGTCATCTGCTTCGGTAACACTGGTGTACGATAGGTTAGGTGTGATGCTGGGGGATCATGTCTTCACGCTCATCACGTTCATCTTCGTCATCTGCTTCGGTAACACTGGTGTACGATATGTTAGGTGTGATGCTGGGGGGTCATGTGCGCGCTGTCTTCACGCTCATCACGTTCATCTTCGTCATCTGCTTCGGTAACACTGGTGTACGATATGTTAGGTGTGATGCTGGGGGATCATGTCTTCACGCTCATCACGTTCATCTTCGTCATCTGCTTCGGTAACACTGGTGTACGATATGTTAGGCGTGATGCTGGGGGATCATGTCTTCACGCTCATCACGTTCATCTTCGTCATCTGCTTCGGTAACACTGGTGTACGATATGTTAGGCGTGATGCTGGGGGATCATGTCTTCACGCTCATCACGTTCATCTTCGTCATCTGCTTCGGTAACACTGGTGTACGATATGTTAGGTGTGATGCTGGGGGATCATGTCTTCACGCTCATCACGTTCATCTTCGTCATCTGCTTCGGTAACACTGGTGTACGATATGTTAGGTGTGATGCTGGGGGATCATGTCTTCACGCTCATCACGTTCATCTTCGTCATCTGCTTCGGTAACACTGGTGTACGATATGTTAGGCGTGATGCTGGGGGATCATGTCTTCACGCTCATCACGTTCATCTTCGTCATCTGCTTCGGTAACACTGGTGTACGATATGTTAGGCGTGATGCTGGGGGGTCATGTCTTCACGCTCATCACGTTCATCTTCGTCATCTGCTTCGGTAACACTGGTGTACGATATGTTAGGCGTGATGCTGGGGGGTCATGTGCGCGCTGTCTTCACGCTCATCACGTTCATCTTCGTCATCTGCTTCGGTAACACTGGTGTACGATATGTTAGGTGTGATGCTGGGGGATCATGTCTTCACGCTCATCACGTTCATCTTCGTCATCTGCTTCGGTAACACTGGTGTACGATATGTTAGGCGTGATGCTGGGGGATCATGTCTTCACGCTCATCACGTTCATCTTCGTCATCTGCTTCGGTAACACTGGTGTACGATATGTTAGGCGTGATGCTGGGGGGTCATGTCTTCACGCTCATCACGTTCATCTTCGTCATCTGCTTCGGTAACACTGGTGTACGATATGTTAGGCGTGATGCTGGGGGATCATGTCTTCACGCTCATCACGTTCATCTTCGTCATCTGCTTCGGTAACACTGGTGTACGATATGTTAGGTGTGATGCTGGGGGATCATGTCTTCACGCTCATCACGTTCATCTTCGTCATCTGCTTCGGTAACACTGGTGTACGATATGTTAGGCGTGATGCTGGGGGATCATGTCTTCACGCTCATCACGTTCATCTTCGTCATCTGCTTCGGTAACACTGGTGTACGATATGTTAGGCGTGATGCTGGGGGGTCATGTCTTCACGCTCATCACGTTCATCTTCGTCATCTGCTTCGGTAACACTGGTGTACGATATGTTAGGCGTGATGCTGGGGGGTCATGTCTTCACGCTCATCACGTTCATCTTCGTCATCTGCTTCGGTAACACTGGTGTACGATATGTTAGGCGTGATGCTGGGGGGTCATGTGCGCGCTGTCTTCACGCTCATCACGTTCATCTTCGTCATCTGCGTGAGCTACACTGTGTCCAGCTTCCAAGAGATCCCACTGGATGTTCTGGAGCGCGAGCAAACCCGGCTTCAGCCCGGAGAAAACACCAGGATTCGAGATGAACTGCATTCCTATGGGACGCTCACAGAGAGCAACCACGCTCCAGTAGTACAGGTAACTTAAACACTTGTATTGCATTTGTATTTATTATTATTCCGTGGACAGAATATAAACATGGCAATTTAAAGTAATGATATGATAATACTACTAGTTATAATAACATATACCGGGTGGCCTAAAAAAACGTCCAATGGGCAAGACACCGCTGTGAAGAAACTACTTTAGATATTAGTCCGAAAATTTCACATGTTATAAAAAGCATACCAACGTTTAATGTGTGAAAGTTTCAAAAACATTTATTTTGACAGTAAAAAGTTACAGCTGTTCGAATTTGGTAGTCAAAAAATCGATTATACGGAACTCAAAGAGCGCGCATTCAGAAAAAGTCCAATGGCATGGGCACCTTTATTTTCAAGACTACTGATAATATCAGGCTGAAAATTTCAAATATTATTCAAAACATATGACTTTCTATTGTATACAAATTTCTATACTATTGAATCAGTGGAACGAAAGTTATGGTTTCTTGAAGTTGAGCTTAAAAACAGGAAATTGGGAAGACACCTATAAAATTAACATATGGAACAAAACTTGAGAATTTATCTCTTTTGTTTTATGCTTTTTAAGCGCATATTTTAGATAACATAACTTTCATTCCATTGATTCAAATTAATCGAAATTTTTACACAATCGAAATAATATATTTTGAAAAACATATGCAATTTTCAGCTTGATATCATCAGCTGTTTTGAGTAAACAGTGTCACAGCCATTGGACATTTTCTGGACGCATTAGTTTTGAGCTCCGTATAAACGATTTTTCGACAACGAAATTCGAACAGCTGCAACTTTTTTCCTATAAAAGTTATGCTGTTCAAACTTTCACATATTAGACCTTAGTATGTTTAGTATAATTGGTGTTTTTTGCAGCCCGATATACGCAGTAGTTTCGCCACAGTGATGTCTCGTCCGTTGGACGTTTTTTTTGGGCCACCCGGTATAATAGCGTGAGAGTCTGTGATGGTAAGGGCACAATGACTCATGACACTCGCGGGTGTTGGGAACATCATGGGTCTGGGAATTCCTGTAGACTGTAGAATAGGTTTTGAAGGAGGTAGGCGTTGAGACTTGATTGGAAGCTGCAGGCAGAAAAAGGTTCTACCATTCCACTAAGCAGCTGGGATGCAAAAGTTTATCTGCCAAATCTAGTGGAGCGGTCGCTCCACGCCAGCCAAGTCGTACGGCGCGCACACTCTCAAATAAAGGCTGGAGCAAACCCACTTTTACTGTAAGCATCAAAGTGGCATTTTCGGCCTACTGGATCTTAAAATTGGGAAATCTCACATTGTTGCGATATATCTTAATTTCGAGCTATGGCCCACCCTACAACATATACCAAATTTGGGAACAATAGGTTACGCCCTTTGCACGCTAGAGGGCCGTGAAAACAGTGTTTTAGGGCGGTTTTCATAATAATAATCAGTAATAATCTCAGTAGTAGTAGTAGTAGGCTGGAGCTAAAATCCGGTAAACAGGCCACAGCCTAAACGGCTGAACCGATTGATCTCACATTTTTACCACGTGTGCACTTTTGGCGTCTGATTTAACCTTCACCCCATGAATTTTTTGTGCCGCCATTTTGAAACCGAAAGTGACGTCATATCTCAACAACGGCTAGACCGATTGGAACGAAAATAGCGCCAAACGATTCGGACGGTCATCTATATGGATAATCAATAGCAACAGACTAAAATTTATGTTAACGAAACCGGAAATGACGTCATGAAATTTAATTCATCGATTGGCATTTCGGCAACAAATTTGATCCAATTATTTTGATATTTATGTAACGTATGATCTTTTGTGATATTATTTGACTTGATATAAAACCAACCGGAAGCCGCCATTTTGAAACCAGAAATGACATCATATCTTAATAACGTCTTAATAGATTTAAACGAAACCAACGCTAAACAATTTAGACGGTCAACTTTATGTATTATCATCAATAATATTTGCAGTTTCCCATACTGAAACCGGAAATGACGTCACACATTTTAAAAATCGCACAAATTTACATTTTGATGCAATAAATATACTATTTGAGACTGCTTATAATAAAATGAAATCATGTTTAAATTATAATTCAAGAGGTCAGTGATTTCAGCAGCCATTTTGAAATCGGAAGAAACGACGTAATATCTCGAAAACTGGTTGACAGATCGGTATGAAACTAGTGCCAAACGATTCGGAAGGACATCTCTATGGAATAGGAACAGTCAAACTAGAATTTTCCTATTTATGAGGCCGGAAATGACGTCATTCAAATTTATAAATCATTATAATCCCCTCCTATACAATAAATACATATTCAGAAAGCTAAAAATGATACACATCATTTATAGTTATAAATTCTATGTGGCAGTGCAGAAAGTTCAGCGGCCATTTTGAAAACCGACGTGTTGCCATATCTCGGAACTGGGTTGACCGATTGGAATGAAACCTTTGTTTTTTTCATGAGAATAACCAAATTGTAAAGGGTAATTTTTTTTAAAGGATTTAGTAATTGTTCATGTGATATGTGTCACACGTAAGTTGTAAGAATAAACTAAAAAAAGTAGTGATATCCCCATAAAAAACACTCCGTGTAAAAATACCAGCCAAGTCTCTTCAACTTAAAAAAAATAATGAAATCTAAAAATTCTGCACTGAAAAGTAGTGATATCAAAAAATTAGCCAAGTCAAAACTTTATTTGAAAATCAAAAAATACTTGGCGCATCGTTTTTTTAGGGCATTATAGGTATACTATGTATATGTATATTTCATGTATAATTTTTAATTGGCTTATACTTCCAAGCTATTTATGTACACGATGCGCCAAGTATTTTTTGATTTTCAAATAAAGTTTTGACTTGGCTAATTTTTTGATATCACTACTTTTCAGTGCAGAATTTTTAGATTTCATTATTTTTTTTAAGTATGAAGAGACTTGGCTGGTATTTTTACACGGATACTCTTTATTGGAAGAAAAATGTACGGTAACAAAAACTTAAATAATTACTTACCTACTTATTTAAACAATTAGAACTCTGATAGAAATGTACAATACTTGTTGTGTTTTGACAACTATTACATCAGTAAAATGAAGGATATCAACAGTAAATGAGCTCCATTTCGAATAATATTATCGAACATCTTTTACTCGAAAGGGGTTTCGAGACTCCAAATACGTCGCAGGCATTACCGTAAAAGTCATTTGACTTTGAGAACATGAACTTCTTCTAGCAACCATTCATTATACACTTTAAAAATGTTAAAACTGGAATTTTTAACAATTAATTTTCTCTTCCATTTAAATATTCGCATCGTCGAGAACTACATTCCTATGGAACCAGTGGCGTAACTTCAGATAATATATGGCCAACCCACAGCACAGGTTTTTAGGGCCCCTACTTTTTAATTGCCTTTCCGTCTCTTTAAATTACGTGTTAATTTGTAAAGACTTTTACACTTTATGCATTAATGTAAATCTAGTTGCGTGCAGTGGATTATTTTGGTATCGGTATCAGTTATCGGTAGAAGGTAAAATAGGTACTATAACCTCAGGTCCGATTTGGGTGAGGGGGATGGTCTCAAACAATACGCGGGTCCGAGCCGCGCAGGCTCGGAAATACATGTGTGTATCACTACATAACTTTGTGCATTTTAACGCGATTTAACACATCACGATATATTTTGATCGGTTTGATAATCTATACTCTTTAAATTACTATTTACATAGCGCGGGGGCTGCAAAATCGAAGTTATGACCCTCACAGCTATAGCAACCATCGCTTCAGGTAACTCAGTGTTGTATGAGTGTTTGGTTGTATAATACGATGATATTCTTGTCTGCAGAATAATGCAGATGGACTCGACGTCTCAGATGCTCACAAGTGTTACGACAATCTTGGATTCCAGCAGAAAGATCCTTCACAAACAATCCAAGAGACCGCATTCGACGGCCCTGAAGTGCCGGTGGCGGTAAGACAAACACTTCAAACCCCAATATGGCAGAGGATATTTATTCCATTTCTTAATTAGATGGAACGCTCATTCATTATAATTTGTTTTGTTTAAATTGAAAATGAAAATTGAAAAAGGGGCGGTACACTCGAACAAATATTAAACGGTACGTCGAAAGAAAAGTATTAGCTGATAAAGATTTGATCCCATGAAGTCTGTGCTAACACATCATCTAATTCTAGTAGGAGAGTGAGTAGTAGGAGATCTGATTTCATTGATAATAACAAGGATTGATTGTAAAAGAACCTGACCAGCAGCCAATCCGTTTCGTTCAATACCGTTTTGAATTGGTTTCAGTGTATACCAACGGCCTCCTCGTTACAATATTTCTTATGTTAGATCATGATATTTTATATAAAGGTCTATAATAATAAAATAGCAAGATCTACAATAAGATCCGCTTACTTCTCAAAAACTATACAGGTCCGAATTAGAATGAACTGCAAAGATGTATGAAAAATTATGAAAAATGTCTGCATGGGCCTTGTTTATTACAGGAGAGGTGTGAGGCATCTGACAGAGGAGAGCTCGTGGCAGCCTCGCTCGGTCAGTATCTGCTCTCCATCATCTACATGCCTGGCTCTTTGCGAATTCTCTGTCTTACCAACTTCTTCTGCTGGATGGCGCACGTCTGTTACTCCCTCTACTTCACGGACTTTGTAGGCGAAGCGGTCTTCAAGGGGGATCCTAAGGTTAGAACTAGAAGATAGATAGTTTGCCCATAACACTCATTATGCGTTCGTTTAGCAAACATGTATCAATACTTTATAATAAGTTATTTTAGTGCTGTCAGCAATTGATTATCTTTTGAGCCAGTCTCTTATGTATGGTATTCAATTATTGTTTTCACTTTGTTCACTTTGTTGTGTTTGATCTATTATGTCTTGAATTGAATCTTCATTCTAAACATTGAATCTGGAGATTTCAAGGCTTCATTATTATTCAATGAATCCCAACTGGTGGTGAAATTCCCAGTGGCATGGTTTGGTTCTCATGTTTTCTCAGGCTGCGGACGGCACCGAAGCCAAGGAGCTGTACGAGCAAGGCGTCCGGTTCGGCTGTCTGGGCATGTCCATGTACTCGCTGTCTTGTGCATGCTACTCGTCCGTCATCGAGCGATGCATCAAGAGGTTCGGGTAAGTGGCAGAGCCTAGCCGTGCTCGGTTTATGCACGCTCAGGTTGAGCCAAATACACTGGAATCCAATGTAGTTGGAATACAGGGTATAGTGTCGGTACTTGGGGGCAATTGATCACTTATTTGACTGACTATAAGACACCAGCAGCAGTCTAAGGTACAGGAAACGTTCACACAAAGAAAATAATATTATATTTTAAAGTGAAATCAGATCTGCAGCCATGTTCAGAACTAGCTGTAATTCAAACAAATTACTCATGAAACTATAACTCATACAACAGCAAAACATTTTACCTAACCGTATGATTCAATTATATGTTCTTAATTAAAGTTCCGCTTCAAAATAATTAATATTTGAAGTGCAACGTTGCCAGTTTGCAAATGTAATGGTAAATTTCTCACAAACCTTTTCTTTCTTATTTGGCCAGATCTACGATCTTTTTGTTTGTATTTTTGTACGCAATGCCTAGATCAAACCTTTCATCTAAAATGTGAAATTTTGTACACCCACTATAATGTCATAAGAGCGGACTCGTGTATAGTTTTTAAAAAAGAACATGATTTTTTGAAAATTTTAACTGGAACCGTTTAACTCAGGAAGTTCACTACTTCAAATTTTGCATGTCATCGGGACCAACATTTTAGGTGCAATTAGTAAATTTTCAGATTTAGCTGTAATTGACTTCAAAAGTTATTAACATTTTATGCTTTTTTGTAAAAATTTCTCTTAATTTCTTAAAGGAAAATTCAGATTTTTTATCACTGCTTCCTTGACGCATCATCTGCGAGCACTGGCATGATGTTGATGTGTGTTGCAGGGCTCGCAAGGTATATGTCGGCGGCCTGCTCTTCTACAGCACTGGCATGATGTTGATGTGTGTTGCAGGGCTCGCAAGGTATATGTCGGCGGCCTGCTCTTCTACAGCACTGGCATGATGTTGATGTGTGTTGCAGGGCTCGCAAGGTATATGTCGGCGGCCTGCTCTTCTACAGCACTGGCATGATGTTGATGTGTGTTGCAGGGCTCGCAAGGTATGTGTCGGCGGCCTGCTCTTCTACAGCACTGGCATGATGTTGATGTGTGTTGCAGGGCTCGCAAGGTATATGTCGGCGGCCTGCTCTTCTACAGCACTGGCATGATGTTGATGTGTGTTGCAGGGCTCGCAAGGTATATGTCGGCGGCCTGCTCTTCTACAGCACTGGCATGATGTTGATGTGTGTTGCAGGGCTCGCAAGGTATATGTCGGCGGCCTGCTCTTCTACAGCACTGGCATGATGTTGATGTGTGTTGCAGGGCTCGCAAGGTATATGTCGGCGGCCTGCTCTTCTACAGCACTGGCATGATGTTGATGTGTGTTGCAGGGCTCGCAAGGTATATGTCGGCGGCCTGCTCTTCTACAGCACTGGCATGATGTTGATGTGTGTTGCAGGGCTCGCAAGGTATGTGTCGGCGGCCTGCTCTTCTACAGCACTGGCATGATGTTGATGTGTGTTGCAGGGCTCGCAAGGTATATGTCGGCGGCCTGCTCTTCTACAGCACTGGCATGATGTTAATGTGTGTTGCAGGGCTCGCAAGGTATATGTCGGCGGCCTGCTCTTCTACAGCACTGGCATGATGTTGATGTGTGTTGCAGGGCTCGCAAGGTATGTGTCGGCGGCCTGCTCTTCTACAGCACTGGCATGATGTTGATGTGTGTTGCAGGGCTCGCAAGGTATATGTCGGCGGCCTGCTCTTCTACAGCACTGGCATGATGTTGATGTGTGTTGCAGGGCTCGCAAGGTATATGTCGGCGGCCTGCTCTTCTACAGCACTGGCATGATGTTGATGTGTGTTGCAGGGCTCGCAAGGTATATGTCGGCGGCCTGCTCTTCTACAGCACTGGCATGATGTTGATGTGTGTTGCAGGGCTCGCAAGGTATGTGTCGGCGGCCTGCTCTTCTACAGCACTGGCATGATGTTGATGTGTGTTGCAGGGCTCGCAAGGTATATGTCGGCGGCCTGCTCTTCTACAGCACTGGCATGATGTTGATGTGTGTTGCAGGGCTCGCAAGGTATATGTCGGCGGCCTGCTCTTCTACAGCACTGGCATGATGTTGATGTGTGTTGCAGGGCTCGCAAGGTATGTGTCGGCGGCCTGCTCTTCTACAGCACTGGCATGATGTTGATGTGTGTTGCAGGGCTCGCAAGGTATATGTCGGCGGCCTGCTCTTCTACAGCACTGGCATGATGTTGATGTGTGTTGCAGGGCTCGCAAGGTATATGTCGGCGGCCTGCTCTTCTACAGCACTGGCATGATGTTGATGTGTGTTGCAGGGCTCGCAAGGTATATGTCGGCGGCCTGCTCTTCTACAGCACTGGCATGATGTTGATGTGTGTTGCAGGGCTCGCAAGGTATATGTCGGCGGCCTGCTCTTCTACAGCACTGGCATGATGTTGATGTGTGTTGCAGGGCTCGCAAGGTATATGTCGGCGGCCTGCTCTTCTACAGCACTGGCATGATGTTGATGTGTGTTGCAGGGCTCGCAAGGTATATGTCGGCGGCCTGCTCTTCTACAGCACTGGCATGATGTTGATGTGTGTTGCAGGGCTCGCAAGGTATATGTCGGCGGCCTGCTCTTCTACAGCACTGGCATGATGTTGATGGCTTGCACGCAGAACCGCTTCGGAGTAATTCTCTTCTCCTGGACAGCTGGTGTCATGTACTCCACTCTCTTCACCATGCCGTATCTTCTCATAGCACACTACCACTCATCAGACACGGTAATGACATTACTATTGACATCCGTTGTATGAAATTTTACTCAATATTCAAGATTTATAATGACATTTTATTACCTACTTCTGTTTGCGATTAAATCATGTATACACATTTAATATACGACTTTCAGAAGAATATTGTTGCATTTTGTATGGTTTCCCTGCAATCTGGGAAAATGTGAGACGAAGTCAGCCGGACGTGTTAATAATTTGGCCTTAGTATATACATAAGAACGAGGCGGCGTGCTTTGACATCATACATTGACGATAGACAAACAAAGAATAGTTTGTAAATGAGTTTACAAACTCAATTCTAGTTATATTTGATGCTAATTGTGATACTATTAATGGCTAATTGTTAGAACCTTTTATCTGATTTTTTTTTATAAAAGTCTAAAATTTATGAATTACTTAAAGATTTAACCAAAACTAATGGGCAGTGTTGGGACGTATCTAGATACGTTTTGTGTATCTATATCTATATCTAGATACAATTATTTTCACGTATCTGTATCTGTATCTGTATCTGTATCTAGATACAAATATGACTGTATCTTTGTATCTAGATGCGTAGATACATATATTTACAAAATACCGGGAGGCCCCAAAAAAACGTCCAATTGGCGAGACACCGCTATGAAGAAACTACTGCAGATATTATTCCGGAAATTTCACATTTTATAGCAAACATACCGATGTTTGATGTGTGAAAGTTTCAAAATAATTTCTTTAGTAGGAAAAAATTTGGTTGTCGATAAATCGATTATGTGGAGCTCAAAGAGCGCACATTCAGAAAAGTCCAATGACATGGAGACGTATATTTTCAACATAACATGATGAGTTCAGACTGAAAATTTCAAATGTTATTCAAAATATATTACTATCTATTGTATACACATTTCAATACATTTGAATCAGTGGAACGAAAGTTATGGCATCTTGAAGTTGAGCTTAAAGACAGAAAATACGGGAGTTAATTTCACTTCTAAAATAATAGCATGTGAAATAAAACTTGAGAAATTATCACTGTGTATTCTGCTTTTTAAGCGCAAATTTTAGATAACATAACTTTTGTTACATTGATTAAAATGAATTGAAATTTTTACACAGCCGATAGTAATATATTTTGAATAACATATGAAATTTTTAGCTTCATATCGTCAGCAGTTTTGAGTAAACAGCGTCCCGGCCATTGGACATTTCTTGACGCGTGATTTTTGAGCTCCATATAATCGATTTTTCGACAACGAAATTCGAAACGCTGTAACTTTTTTCCTATATAAGTTATGGTGTTAAAACTTTCACATTTTAGACCTTAGTATGCTTTGTATAATTTGTGTAATTTTCAGCCTGATATGAGCAGTAGTTTCGTCACAGTGATGTCTCGCCTGTTGAACGTTTTTTTGGGGCCACCCGGTAAATTATCAATATCGTTTGCTGGTCCGGCTATAATTATTATAAGTTCTCATTTGCTTTACAGTTCAGTGCAGAAGAATTTACAAAACTAATTATCAGTTATATACTGTCGGTTTATAATTGTTATCAGTACCCATTTGCTGTTCAGTTCAGAAGAATTTACAAACTAATCAGGTAATAATAATCAATATTGTACGCTGTTCAGTAAATAAATTATCTGTAGTAGGTTGGTACTCATTTGATGTTCAGTTCAGAAGACATTACAACATAACTATGAACATTATTTGCGGTTGTTCATAATAAACTTTGATTAGCTGTACAGTTTAAACAATTTATTTAGAAAAATTATGAATTCAATTGTTTTGCGTTCAGCGAAATAAATCTAGTATCATCAATATCTATTATATGGAAAATATAAAAAATTGGTTAGCCTAACACTGCCTTGAAAATGTATCTATGTATCGACAGTTATATCTAGATACATATTTTTGTATCTTGTATCTGTATCTAGATACGATTTATAATTTGTATCTATATCTGTATCTAGATACAAATATCCACCTGCATCTGTATCTGTATCTAGATACAAAATAAAACGTATCTGACCCAACACTGCTAATGGATTGAGACGAAATTATAAATTGATACAGTTTATATACCTGATCCTGAACGTTTTGGATTTTGATAGATACAAGGTTCTGACATAGTCAACGATATTGGATTTCTCAATTGTCAAAAGTACCAAACTTAAATATTACAAATTTACAAGTGGTGGCAGACGAAGGATTATATCTTATTTCTCTGTAATGCTTTGTATATACAAACAATACTATTATTTACATACATTGAACATGCAAGAACTGGACAAGCTCAGTGAATTACATCCCAATCTTTCCCCTGTCAGTGAGCCTGTGCAAATGCAAGTCCAAGCGGAAATTCCACCTGACCACGACTAATCTTGTGAGACATTACTTCAGTTCTTGTCACCCCTGTTTAGTCCATAGTTTTAGTATTAATTACATACTTTATTATTCTTTTTAAGCTATAGTTAGGTTTAATTTCATAACGATAATGTACTACTCTACTTTAAGGAACAAAAACTTCATGAAAATAGCTCATAAATACAAGGTCCCTCTTGCCAAGTTATGATGAACTGAAAGAATACGTTCAGTCAAATAATATTGATATTATGTGTCGAACCGAAACATGGCTAAACCCAGTTTATGACTCTAAGTATATTGACATTGTACAAAAACAAAAACTTGTATATAGACTGCCAAGCACCTTTCCCCCTAAAAGGATTAAGATATAAAAGAAGGTCCCAGCAATAATATATTGTTGAAACATATTCGCACTTAAAATTTGTGAAATCATTTCGCCCAGTTACTGCCGCCAAGCACAACATTATAAACCAAACATTGTGCCCAAATGTATTTGGGCTTTTGTATTTTTTTTTTAAATATTTAAAATTAAATTTAAAAAAAAATTGAAAGTAAAAAAAATAAAAATAAAGCTTGGCGCATTGAATTTGAACCGTCACGTTGACTTCTTCCTACTTCTCCTTCATCATCTTCTTCTTCCTTCTTTCTTTCGTCGTCTCCTTGGTCGCCATCTTCTTTTTATGTTGCCCCCTCCTTGCCACAATGCGCCAAGCTTTATTTTTAATTTTTTTACTTTAAATTTTTTTTAAATTTAATTTTAAATATTTTTTTTTAACTTTGTATTTCAGGTTATGTAAAAAAATGTTTTTAAATTGATTTTGTTAACGTTTTTAACATTTGAATACTTTCTATTTTTCGTTTTAAATGATTAAAATTGTTTTAAAGTTTATACTTTGATGGTTCACATAGAGATTTTCTCAATCTTACATTTGGGCACAATGTTTGGTTTATAATGTTGTGCTTGGCGGCAGTAACTGGGCGAAATGATTTCACGAATTTTAAGTGCGAAAATGTTTCAATAATATATTATTGCTGGGACCTTCTTTTATATCTTAATCCTTTTAGGGGGAAAGGTGCTTGGCACTGGCAGTCTATATACAAGTTTTTGTTTTTATACAACAAATCACATGAGGTAAAAGTTTATAGCAGCTTTCATTGATGATTGAGTGTTACCTGTCATTATGTTAACGCCAACAATGTCACTTCTTGTCTAAAGTTTCTGTTTTTCTTCCAATAGTTCCAAAGTTATAGTATAACGAAAGGGTCAATTTCTTTTGATTGAATAGAGTTTTCTCAACATTTAAATTGTTAAAAGTTCAAAACTTTGAATCCTGTGAATAACGTAAATTGTAGGTGTATTGTTCCGGTGTAGACCGGAATTTGTGCGTCATCTCGTACTACGCATATTTGTTGCCAATTGGTAAACTGAAAGGTTCACGAAAGGATGGTAAATGCGTTTTCCTCAATTTTAAATTCTTCCAGGTTCACTTTTTTATGTCATTTAAACTCAATTGGTAAAGCGTGCAGGTGTTTACAACACATTTTAAATAAAATCAGAATGGTTTTTGGAAGGCAATGTAACATAAAAGAACTTATAGTTACTAAGTTAACTTTCCAGTTCCTGGAAACTTTCCAGGTAACTTTCAAGTTCTTTATTTGAACGGAACTAGGAACTGAAACTAGTTACTTTTTGTTCAATGGAACTGGAACTAGTTCCTTGTTTGAGGAACTTACCCAAAACTGCTGTTTAGTTATAGTGCCGCACCATGGATTTTACCGCAATTTCTTCATCCAGCGGTTTGAAAACGTACCAAAAATTGGTTATGCAAAATATGTATATTTAATTTTCTATTACATAGGGGTGGTTTCTTAAAATCGGGGGATGTTTGCGTAAAGGTGAAAGTACCGTACGGTATGGGTTATTTCAAATAGAATGCAGGCGCGGTTTTAGGGGGTGGCTGGGTGGGCTGTGGCCCACCCAGAATTTTCTCTTCATGCTTATAATTAGTATCATTCTGTATTAAAAAGTCCATTTACAACAAAATTAAATATTTAAATATGGCTAAAATCTACAAATTATATTTTTAAGTGCAACCAAAGTTGGGTATTTTCCTCCCTAAGCTAGATTAGGTGGCTGTTTTATATTTAATGTGATGGTGTCTCTAAATTTAGTTTCAAATTCAGGGAAATTTATTCCGAAAACGCTCAAAAACGCTTCTAGGATCATCAATTTTCAAAAAATCCCTGCGGAGCGGTTGGGGGGCCTTGCCCCCCAAACCCCCCGCGGGTCGTGTTTTTCACAAAATTTCGTCTGCCCACCCACATTTTTGGTCCTAGAACCGCGCCTGATAGAATGTGTATGTCAAATTTTGTTTGAGACGGTCAAAGGGTGTATAAGGAGTATAATATAAGAAAGAACGTTCATACCAAGGAGCTTTTTCCTGGGTTATACATCGAGACACTTATACTTATTTCAAAGGAATTACGGCAAAGGATGTGGCCATTTGATACTGCCTTGTTGTGAAAATTGATTTTGAAGATTTCAATCTAGAATTCCTTTAAGATTAACTATCTGAGCCACCTGGTGTGAATGAGTAGGACGTATATCATCAACACTAAACACACCAACAGACGAACAAACCAACAAAGAACGGTCAACCTGAATATACTGACTGATTGCCATGATACCAGAGAAGCTAAAGCACTATTTTTGCCGGAGAACAGTCACACAATCCTAGATCACGCTTATAAATAAATTCCCTAAGGTGTCGACCGCTTCCATCGGTAGTATGTAATTAATTAAACATCAATGTACCTAAACATATTTTGTTTAAATCTCACTAAACGACAATTTACATAAAAAAATCTCTAAAAAAATCTCTATTTTGATTTAAATAAAAGAAAAAATATATGATAACAATGAGAAAAAATAGTAACACGAAGCGTTTTTTATCACCTCGGTCCCATTCAGTGCGTACCTATACATTAAAAAAACTGTTGCTCGTCAAGCCTAAGTGAAAAAAAACATTGTTTAGGTAATAAAATATCACTTTATCCATTCTAAAGGAAAACACATGTCATATACAAGCAAATGTTCAATTTGTTTTAAAATGTACCAAATAACCAAATGTTTGGCTCCGAGTTATTTTATTATTTATTGTGTTAAAACAGCTGCATAGTGCTTCCAACTCTCGTGTAATCGTGGAGAAGAAGTGTGGTGATCCTTGGACAAAAGTCTTGTTCGCTGAAGAACTTTTAATAATCAATAAATGTGACATTTCATGCTGGGTGTTTGTGTTGCGTGAATATCCTAGGGCGGGCTTGCGTTGTGTTCATGGCGTGCTGGGTTCTCGAGTCTGGGTAGTTCAGCACTTATTATGTTATGCGGTGACATTCAATTAAACCCTGGCCCATCTCAGTGCTACCCTTCTGAGTTATCAATGTACTGTATGAATGCTAGAAGTATTGCAGATAAAAAGCTGTCCGGTTTCAACTCTTTTTTAGACGACAACAGTGACTTTGATGTGATTTGCGTGACAGAGACTTGGTTGCATCGTGATGTATTTAACGGTGAAGTCTTGGACGATACTCAATACAATGTGTTTCGTGGTGATCGGAAACAAAACGAAGTGAAATTTCGTAAAGGAGGAGGCGTGATGCTCGCAGTAAGTACCAAGTATGACTCTAAGAGGCATGAGGACCTTGAGACTTTGGAATGCGAACTATTGTGGGTTGAGCTTAATCAGAGTCAAAACTCTCGTATGTTACTTGGAGTTTGCTATATCCCCGATCCGTCTGTCGTGAATCTAGACTATTTACATTCGTCATTAACGCAAGTGACTTTGAATGCTAATCCTGGGGATTATGTCGTGTTGTGTGGCGATTTTAATATGCCGAATATATGGTGGAAGTGTAGTGATGATGGATCTGGTTTGCTCGAATCTGGAACAAACCTACCACCTACGCCCCTGGACACAGCATTCCTGGGCATCATCGCGGAAATGAACTTGCAGCAATGCGTACCGTTCCCTACGCGTCAAACTAACTTCCTTGACCTCTTGTTTGTAAACAACGCTGATATTGTGACAACAGTCAAACCAGTCCCACAAGCAGTGAGATCAGACCATGATGCATTCCATTGCATTCTCTCTTTCCCACCTGCTGAAACCAGGCGTCAGGCAATTGGGGAACGCCTCAATTGGAAGAATGTTGACTATGACGTGTTATCTGGTTCTGGTGTCTTCTTCGATAGCCCGTGGAATCGTGTATACACGTGCAGCGATGTGGATGATAAGTGTGACGTGTTTTACGAGCTCGTCAACAAGGGCATTCGTGACAGTCCCTGTGCTGAAGGTCAATGCAGCGAAATACCCTGCCTGGTTTGACAACGAAACAATTGATGCCCTGAAGGACAAGAACAGGGCATATCGTAGGTGGAAATCGTCTCTGAGTGAACATTCCCGCGTAGAGTTTCAAGTAAAGAGAGCACATTTCAAACTAATTAAGGTGGAGAAGTATGAGGCATATATTTCTAAAATTGACTCTGCTTTGAACTATGATCCATGTGCTCTGTGGAAATTTGTTCGGAGGAAGACTAGATCACCAAGAGTGCCTGTGGAGGTTGTTTATAACGGTATAAACGCGCATGACCCCCAATCAGCTGCACAGCTGTTTGCTAACTTTTTCAACACTAAGTTCCTTCCGCCACGGGATGCGCAGAGCCCTTACCTAATGTTAAGTCCAACAATACTAACTCTCTTTCCAACATACAAGTGGAGCAAACGGAGATTGAAGAATGCTTAAAAACACTGAAGAATGGAAAATCCCCTGGTCCGGATGGGATTCCTGTTGCCGTGTTGAAGAAATGCAGACACTCTCTCTCTCAACCGATAACTGATATTTTTAATTGTGCTCTCCGTACGGGTGTCTTCCCTAAAATGTGGAAATTAGCAAATGTTGTTCCTGTACTTAAAAAAGGGAGCCGTTTTCAGGTGATGAACTATCGACCAATATCATTGCTATGTATTTTATCAAAAGTTTTTGAAAATGTTCTCCATAGACATATTTATAATCATGTATCCCAATGTATTTCTCCAGAACAACATGGATTTGTCAAAGGTCGCTCTACAGGTACAAATCTATCAAAATATACTAGCTTCATTGCAATGCATATGAATAATAGGACACAAGTAGACTCCATTTATACGGATTTTTCGTCTGCTTTTGACAGTGTGGATCACTCTCTGCTGCTCCACAAGTTGAGAAATTTTGGAATAGACGCCAATTTACATAGATTGCTCACAAGCTATTTATTACACCGTACTCAAATAGTTACCATTAATTCAGGTAGTTCATCATCTGAGCTTGTGACGTGAGGTGTCCCACAAGGGTCTATCCTTGGGCCCTTGCTATTTGTTTTATTTGTAAATGACCTTCCTTCTTGCTTCAAATACGCTACTTCTCTTATGTACGCTGATGATTTGAAGCTTTTTCGTCCTATTACGAGTCAGCAGGACTCTGAGCGACTGCAACAGGATATCATGCGTCTTTCGCAATGGTGCATGACATGGAGTTTACAGTTAAATTTGTCAAAGTGCAATGTAATAACATTCACTAATAGGAAAAACTATTCTCTCAACAATTACAGTCTGGATGGTACTAACCTCAGTCGAGTAAAACAAACCCCATAAAAAACACTTCGTGTAAAAATACCAGCCAAGTCTCTTCAACTAAAAAAAAATATGAAATCTAAAAATTCTGCACTGAAAAGTAGTGATATCAAAAAATTAGCCAAGTCAAAACTTTATTTGAAAATCAAAAAATACTTGGCGCATCGTGTACTTTAATAGCTTGGAAGTATAAGCCAATTATAAATTATACATGAAATATACATATACATAGTATACCTATAATGCCCTAAAAAAACGATGCGCCAAGTATTTTTTGATTTTCAAATAAAGTTTTGACTTGGCTAATTTTTTGATATCACTACTTTTCAGTGCAGAATTTTTAGATTTCATATTTTTTTTTAGTTGAAGAGACTTGGCTGGTATTTTTACACGAAGTGTTTTTTATGGGGATATCACTCCTTTTTTTAGTTTATTCTAACAACTTGTGACACATATGAAATGAACAATTACTAAATTCTTTTAAAAAATCATCACCCTTTACAATTTCGTTACCACTAATGAATAGCAGCGTATGGTCCTAAATAATTGCTTTAAATGATCTTTCACGAAGAATAGCAAAGGTTTCATTCCAATCAGTCAACCCAGTTCCGAGATATGGAAACACTTCGGTTTTCAAAATGGCTGCTGAACTTTCTGCAATGCCACATAGAATTTATTTCTATAAATGATGTGTATCATTTTAAGCTTTCTGAATATGTATTTATTGTATAGGAGGGAATTATAATAATTTATACATTTGAATGACGTCATTTCCGGTCTCATAAATAGGAAAATTCTATTTGTACTGTTCATATTCCATAGAGATGGCCATCCGAATCGTTTGGCGCTAGTTTCATACCGATTTGTCTACCAGTTTTTGAGATATGACGTTACTTCCGGTTTAAAAATGGCGGCTGAAATCTCTGACCCATTGAAGTATATTTGAAACATGATTATAATTTTATAAGCTGTCTCAAATAGTATATTTATTGCATCAAAATAAAAATTTGTGAGATTATTAAAATGTGTGACGTCATTTCCGGTTTAAGTATGAGAAACTGCAAATATTATTGATGATAATACATAAAGTTGACCGTCTAAATTGTTTTGCGCTGGTTTCGTTGAAATCTATTTAGCCGTTATTGAGATATGATGTCACTTCCGGTTTCAAAATGGCGGCTTCCGGTTGGTTTTATAACAAGTCACATGAGACGTCAAAAGTACATACGTTACATAAATATCAAAATAATCGGATCAATCTTTGTTGCCAAAAAGCCAATCGATGTATTTCAAATTTCATTACGTCATTTCCGGTTTCTTTAACATAATGTTTAGTCTTTTGCTACTAATCATGCATATAGATGACCGTCTGGATCGTTTGGCGCAATTTTCGTTCCAGTCGGTCCAGCCGTTGACGAGATATGACGTCACTTCCGGTTTCAAAATGGCGGCATAAAACCAGTATAGCAAAAGGCACCTCAGACGCCAAAAGTGCATATCTGGTAAAAATTTTAAATCAATCGGTTCAGCCGTTTATGCTGTGGCCTGTTTACCATATTTTAGCTCCACCCTACTACTACTGAGATTATTATTATGAAAACCGCCCTAAAACACTGTTTTCACGGCCCTCTAGCGCGCAAAGGGCGTAACCTATTGTTCCCAAATTTGGTATATGTTGTAGGGTGGGCCATAGCTCGAAATTAAGATATTTCGCAACAATGTGAGATTTTCCAATTTTAAGATCCAGTAGGCCGAAAATGCCACTTTGATGCTTACAGTAAAAGTGGGTTTGCTCCAGCCTTTTTAAATGAGTGTGTGCGCGCGCCGTACGACTTGGCTGGCGTGGAGCGACCGCTCCACTAGATCAAGGATCTAGGTATAACTTTAACTGATAACTTGTCATTCAACAAGCATGTGACTACAATTATCCCCAAAGCTTGCAAATTACTCGGATTCATCAAACGTAGTTGTATGGACGAATTTAGATAAGCAACGTTGAGACGTTTATATACAGCCATTGTTCGACCTCAGATAGAATACGCTACTGTTATATGGAATCCTAATGGTTTACATAAAGGTAATATTGGTGAAATTGAGACTGTGCAACGCAGAATTTTAAAGATTATGTGTAATAAAGCTGGAATAGTTTACAATAGGGATGAATACAAAGTGCTTTGTAACAGTTTTAATTTGACAACTCTTCAAATGAGGAGGCAAATCTCTGACGTTATATTTTTATATAAAATTGTTAACAGTTACTATAGTGATATTGACTTGCTCCGTGATATTAATTTTAAGATACCCTCTACAACTAGAAATATGAATCATTTTATACCATCACGAAGTAGAATTGATGTTTTTAAATTCTCATGTTTTAATAGAATACAATCTACATTTAATGCCATGGTACCTAATAGTCTAGATATTAACAATACTGATTTTATTACTTTTAAATCTATTATTGTTGACTTGTGCAACGTTTGAGTGTTGATTTATTATCACTGTGATTTTAATTCGGTATGTTTTTGTTTTCTTTAACTTGTGTTCTTCTTGTTCGTGTTGTTGTTTATTGTATTGCACTTGTGGGTTCATCCCGTTGTCAAACAAGATGTAATAATAATAATAAAGTTATGAATGTAATTTATGAATAAGATTTTTTTATTTTTATTTTGAATGAAATGGCTTTAAATAAAAGTTCTTTACGAATACTAATTTTACCCTGGGGAAGTCTTCTTCGAACGGGTTGTGTGCTTACTCATTATCTTGAAGTATACAATTTTACAATAAATAGTGTGAAAATAAGTTATTTGAAAATACAATTGTGCTAGAAGACAGCCTCCTACTGCAGCAGAATCTATTATTCTATTTTATTACATTCCAAAATAAGTGTCATCTACGTACATTTGTATTTCTTTTAAAAGTGTCAAGACTTGGTCAAGACAACATAGGAAACCAAACCTCTGATAATCACAACACAACCCCCACCCCTCATCCACCGGCCATTGAATGTTTATCTCTAGATCTGAATGTGTATTGTGTATTTTCCTAGCAATGGTTTCACGATATTAATTACCTTTTATTATTTGTTTATTGATTATGGTGTGTGTGTGGGGGGGGGGGGTGTTTATGTGTTTATTACGCATAGATCATACAATCAATTAGTCTATACCGTCCTTATTCCTGATAATGATGGCATATTGTTGATACATCTAATTGATTTATTGTTTGTTTTGATATTATTGACAGTATGAATTATTTCGTGCATTTAGGTAATCTTTCAATGTGACAAAATTATGAAGTTCACCTAGAATTCTACGAGCGGCTAGAGACAGAAGGTACCTACTCCAGGCGGCGTTGGGCGCGCGCATAAGTTTTACTGGGCAGCCTAAGGAATAAAACTCTCTATGGGTAGACAAAGTCGAACTGGCGAAAATTAAAACTGGGCAACTTAAAAAAATAACTCTATGGTTAGGCAGAATTAAAACTTATAAAAATTTCAAATAAAAAAGTACGACCCCGGCCAGAATCGAACCGGCGACCCCTAACACCGTAAGCCAATGCACTGTCCATTGCGCCAGTGCATGGACGAATGCCGTTCGTAACCACTAAACTAGCAAATGGGCGAAGATTTCAACATGCAGTTATTCCTCTGTATCCTCCTGCTTACTTTTATGCTAGACGCAATGTCGCTCGTCATACCTGCAGCATTACCTACGAACCTGATACTATCTGTAATCGCGATGGCGATGTTTCGGGTTATTGATGATCTACACAGCATCCCTCGACCTCTCATTTGAATATATATACTGGAAGGTATCATCGCTTACTCAAATTAAAAAAGAATGATGTGAAAAAAAAGTTTTTCTAGAATCGGGAATCGAACCCGTTATGCAGGAATACAAGCCAGCTGCCTTCGATAATTAAGCTATTCAGGCCGACAGAGTATGGAGTTGACAGCGAAGCTGCTGTGTTGGTAGATGAAGGGGAAAAGCGGAACGCTTAATATTGATAATTTTTCCACTTCCGGTTTGAAAATTTTGTTTTTTCTTGAAGTGGAGTGTCTAGCAATACATTGACTTTAATGTTGCCAAATTTCAAAACTCTCGATGGACCCGTTCGGTTTTTTAAAAAATTTTAAATTTAAAATTAGAATAACTTCACTTCCGGTCAAAATTCTCCCGATTTTCTTTCAAAAGTAGGCGTGAGAAGGGGGACTCTATGTGTCTACCAAATTTCAACTCTCTAGACCAAACCATGCAATCTGTAGAAAAGGGCAAGCAAATCGACCGTGGGCAGCTAGTACCTAACTAACTAACTAACTAACTAACATGAAAGTCAATTCTTGCATGTTTGAGGCCCAAAATTCACCCCGAAGGGAAGCTCGCAGCACTTTGATTTTTGGTTAGGTGTTGTCAGGTGGTTAATAATACCCGATAACTATGGTTTTTAACTTTCATTTCTCACTGCATGGATGCCATGCGACGGCGGTATAAGTCTGTGGTGGTAGCTCGCACGTTGTATTAGAGCGGTGCTTGGCAGCGTCGAGCTAGCGCCCGACTAGATACCTGGTTTTACTCTGTGGAGAAAAGATCGTTTAAAACGTGGTGGAGGGGTAGGTGCATACGTCCGCAATAATATAAATTGTGCTCTGTGTGACTGTGATCCGTCCTACTGACACAGGCCAGCCTGATACAGTGGAAGAATTATGGTTGCAAGTGAAAATTAGATCTAAACGCGTGGCAATAGGGGTGGTGTATAAACCTCCATCTGCAAAATATAAAGAATCCCTGGCTAGTCTAGACTTAACCCTAAGCGTTCTGGGCCCATCACATGATGAGATCTTAATCCTAGGAGATCTGAATATCGATATGCTCCAAACCAACTCATCTCCAGATTAAGCATTTCTAAACGACTTACTAATTTCACATAACTTATACCAAGTAGTCAAAGAGCCAACACGTGTTATGAAAGACAGCAGCACGTTACTGGATGTCATAATAACCAATAACCCTTCAATTTTGTCCAATATAGGAGTTATAGCCATGTGTGGGATTTCCGACCACCACTTAGTTTCGTGCACGCTCAAATATGAAAAAGAGCGGTGTCCTCAACGATTCATAACCCGACGCGACCTAAAAATGATAGATACAGACAAATTTAAATCAGATGCTTTAAACACGCACTGGGATACCATATATTCATTAGATGACATTGATGACAATCCAGTGTCTGTCATGCTGACAAGTCCGCCACCAATATCCGAACCGCAGACAAGATCGTCACCAGCAGCTGACCTGCTGACAGGCTTCTCTCCAGTGTCTGTCATGCTGACAAGTCCGCCACCAATATCCGAACCGCAGACAAGATCGTCACCAGCAGCTGACCTGCTGACAGGCTTCTCTCCAGTGTCTGTCATGCTGACAAGTCCGCCACCAACATCCGTCCCGCAGACAAGATCGTCACCAGCAGCTGACCTGCTGACAGGCTTCTCTCCAGTGTCTGTCATGCTGACAAGTCCGCCACCAACATCCGTCCCGCAGACAAGATCGTCACCAGCAGCTGACCTGCTGACAGGCTTCTCTCCAGTGTCTGTCATGCTGACAAGTCCGCCACCAACATCCGTCCCGCAGACAAGATAGTCACCAGCAGCTGACCTGCTGACAGGCTTCTCTTCAGTGTCTGTCATGCTGACAAGTCCGCCACCAACATCCGTCCCGCAGACAATATCGTCACCAGCAGCTGACCTGCTGACAGGCTTCTCTCCAGTGTCTGTCATGCTGACAAGTCCGCCACCAACATCCGAACCGCAGACAATATCGTCACCAGCAGCTGACCTGCTGACAGGCTTCTCTCCAGTGTCTGTCACGCTGACAAGTCCGCCACCAACATCCGTCCCGCAGACAATATCGTCACCAGCAGCTGACCTGCTGACAGGCTTCTCTCCAGTATCTGTCATGCTGACAAGTCCGCCACCAACATCCGTCCCGCAGACAATATCGTCACCAGCAGCTGACCTGCTGACAGGCTTCTCTCCAGTGTCTGTCATGCTGACAAGTCCGCCACCAACATCCGAACCGCAGACAAGATAGTCACCAGCAGCTGACCTGCTGACAGGCTTCTCTCCAGTGTCTGTCACGCTGACAAGTCCGCCACCAACATCCGTCCCGCAGACAATATCGTCACCAGCAGCTGACCTGCTGACAGGCTTCTCTCCAGTATCTGTCATGCTGACAAGTCCGCCACCAACATCCGTCCCGCAGACAATATCGTCACCAGCAGCTGACCTGCTGACAGGCTTCTCTCCAGTGTCTGTCATGCTGACAAGTCCGCCACCAACATCCGAACCGCAGACAATATCGTCACCAGCAGCTGACCTGCTGACAGGCTTCTCTCCAGTGTCTGTCATGCTGACAAGTCCGCCACCAACATCCGAACCGCAGACAATATCGTCACCAGCAGCTGACCTGCTGACAGGCTACACATCAGTGTCTGTCACGCCGACTAGTCCGCCACAAACATCCGAACCGCAGACAAGATCGTCACCAGCAGCTGACCTGCTGACAGACTTCTCTCCAGTGTCTGTCACGCTGACGCGCCCGACTTCGGCTTCAATCCCCAAACTCCCTAAGATAACTACTTCTTCTTCAACAGTGCGATCCCAACCCTCCCGATCCTCCAAGGACAGGCACAGTGTCATCCGGCTTAGGGATTTTCAGCCAACCAAACTAGCTCGAACAAATCCCTGACAGGTTTTGCTAACTCTGCTGCCTCCATAATCTCACTCAACATCCAGTCCGCCCAAAACAAAATAGAAGAACTTGAACTCCTAACCACCGACCACAGTCCAGACATTCTCTGTTTGTCTGAGCACTGGCTTTCCTCATCCAACAATTCCTTCAATATACCCAACTATTGTACCTCGAGTAAATACCATCGCTCCTCCTCTTCCCATGGTGACGTGGCCATCTTTTCGAAGCCTACTGCTTCAGTCATCCCGATCCCCAACCTCCATTCTTTCTGTATAGATAAAGTGTTTGAATGCACTGGTGTGACGTGGAAGCATTCTACCTCGTCCACCATGGTGGTCCTCTCCACATATCGTTCCCCTTCAGCAGACGCGGCAACCTTCCTCAGTATCCTAGAGCGTGTGCTTATCAGTGTGACCAAACAGTTCCCAAAAGCTCACCTTACGGTCTGCGGTGACTTCAACATCGACATACTGGTACCTTCCAAGATCACCACAACGTTCCTGGATCTTCTCCACTCCTTCCATCTCACAGAAACCATTGCCTCCCCCACTCGGATCACTCTGAGCACCTCCACCCTTATAGACAATATATTCACCACTCTCAACCAGTCCGCCTACTCCGCTTCCCTATTTGACAGCGGACTCTCAGACCACATGGCCCTTACCCTCTCTCTGAACATACCGCCTTCTCTAGACGAACCGGATCATAAAATCCAGAAGAGAATCTTCTCCGAGGCCAATTCCAACAAATTTCACTCCCTACTCCAAGAAGAAGCCTGGGAACACCTCTCCTCGTCCCCGGATGTCAATGACATGTACTCCACTTTCATCAACACCAGTGGCGGCTATTACAGTGTGCAAGGTGTGACAATTGCACACCTGATCATCCAAGAAAATTATTTAAAAGTGCTCCCTAATCCAGGAAGGAGGAAGTTAAATATTTTGTCTAATCATTTTGCTCTCCAAAAGACGTAAAAATGCATCAATTTCAAACTAAAGATACAAAAAAATCCGGGGTTATGCGCCCCGTCCCCGCATCTGCTGGGGGCTCTCCTCTTAGAGTACTTTCTTCTACGTCCTTCTATGTAATTGAACACCTGTTGTAAAGCCAAATAGCCGCCACTGATCAACACGTTCCTATCCCACTTCAATCAGGCCTTTCCCTTCAAAAAGACGAAAAAAATCTCCCAATCCCACAAAGAGATGGATGACTGCTGAAATCCGTCAGACGGCCGACGAGCTTCGTAGCCTACATCTCCTCCTCAGAACCAATCCTAGCTGCCATATCCTGAAGTCCAAATATCACTCCCTTAAGAAATCTCACAGCAAAAACATCCGTCTCACCAAGCGCCTATTCTTTGACAATCTCATTGAAGCCTCCAACAATAGATCTAAAACCTCCTGGAACATTATCAAAACTCTTTCCACGCCAACTCAACATCCCACTAACCTCATGCTTCTCATCAATGGCAAAGAGACAACTGAGCCACTCACCCTGGCCAATCACCTAAACGACTTCTTCATCACTTCAGGTGACGTTGCCCCTCCTTTGTCCACAGCCATTATGTCCCATCTACCGCCGGTGACCAGCTCTACTTGTCGCCCACCTCTCTCCCTCCGTCCCACTACGCCGTACGAACTGATTCATTTGGCCAAATCCATGCGTGCTAAGTTCTCCAGTGGTCCAGATGGTGTTCCTGGTTCTGTGCTAGCAAGATGCATGGCTCATGTTGCTGAGCCTCTCTCCCACATTATCAACCTCTCACTCTCCTCTGGCATCTTCCCCGATCAACTCAAAAAGTCTCACATCATCCCTATCCATAAAAAGGGAAAGAAATCTGACATTAACAACTATCGACCCATATCTCTCCTCTCTTCTTTCTCCAAAATCATTGAAAAAGTCATCCTAGACCGTCTGACCTCCTATCTTTCAGACCACTCCATCCTTGCCGACTGCCAACATGGCTTCCAAAAACGTAAATCTACAGGTACGGCAATATACCAATTCCTCACCACACTCCATGCTGCACTCGACAAGGGGGACCACTCAATAGGCCTCTTCTATGACTTGTCGAAGGCATTCGACACTATCGACCACTGCCTCCTCCTTCACAAGCTGGAGCTCTGTGGCATAACGGGTCTGGCCAATCGACTGATATCCTCTTTCCTAACCAACCGCTCGCAGACAGTGATCATCCCTTCCAACAAACCGCGCTCTCCATCTCTCATCACCTCCTCCTCTAAACTAATTCGCTGCGGTGTCCCTCAAGGTTCCGTTCTTGCTCCAACACTCTTCCTCGTCTATGTGAACGACCTTCCTGACCTCATCACCAACGGCAACCTCTTTCAGTTCGCTGATGATACGAACCACCTCCTTACAGCTCCTAAATCCAAATCATTCCTTTCCCTCATCGAGACAGCCAATGAGCAGGCAGCAATCATGTCATCTTACTGCTCGAACAATAAGCTCGCTCTCCAACCCTCCAAAACAACCTTCATCAACTTCCACACTCAATCCCACAAGCCGTCTATCTCTCCCCTAATCCGCATCAATGACCACATTATTCCGAGCACTCCATCCATAAAATTCCTGGGCATCCATCTAACTGCTACCCTCAATTGGTCTACGCACATCCAACACACGGTCTCCAAAATCCAGAGTAGCTGCTTCCTACTACGCCGACTCAAGCCCATAGTTAACGCCCATTCCCTCAAACTGGTCTACCACGCTCATTTCCATTCCCATCTCTCCTATGGACTCCTCTTCTGGGGCACCTCTCCCGGTGCCAACCGCATTTTCATCCTGCAGAAACAGGCAGTCCGCATTATTGCCGGCATCGCTCGCCGCAGTCTGCCAAACCCGAGTTCATTAAGTTACACATCCTGACTCTCACCTGCACTCTCATCCGTATTGCCAGCTCCTTTGCTCGTGAGCACCCAACCCTCTTCCCCCTAAACTCGTCAGTTCATCAATATGGCAGTCGAGGGGGAAACTCCATACGTATCCCCACTCACTCTCACTCCTCATTCACTAGCAGCCCCCACTATATATGCACAATTATCTATAATAAGCTACCCCAGCACATCACCACCTCTTCCACCTGGGCCAGCTTCCAATCCAGTCTCAATGCCTACCTCCTCCTAAACCCATTCTACAGCCTGCAGGAATTTCTAGACTCATAACTGTACCAGCACTTCAGTGTCAATCATCTTAACCTCAAGCACTCTCGTTCCATTGTTCTTCCTATTCAACTATCGGCCACTTACTACACGGCATTGTCTCAGCCGAGGCGATTTATTCATTTATTCATATCTATTCTATGTAATCATTTTTATTATTATTTTTCTTAGGTATAAATATTACTATTATTAGTTTTATTATTTACTGTACATATAACTGTCATTGTAAACATTGTGACTTGTAAATATTTCTGACTTTGTCATAACTTGTACATACATTCTTGACGATACCCATACATGTATTATGTACTTGTCCACGGGATGATAATAAAATACAATACAATACAATACAATACAATACAATAGATAAACTCTCTCAATAGCATGATTATCCAACTTTTTGACACACATGCCCCTATTAAAACCAGTAAAAAAGAAGAAGGCACCTTGGCTCACGTATAACCTCAAGGAAATGATGAAAAGTAGGGACAAAGCCTACCAGAAGTGGAAAAAATCAAAGAATGCTGACGAATGGACGTATTTCAAATCTCTGCGTAATGCAGTCACTGCAGCAATTCGGATTCGTGCTGAGAAAAAAGCATTTTTAGAGACCCAAGCAAACGATCCGAGGTATAATGATGTATGGAAAAAACTGTCAAAGCTTACCGAGCTGAACCTAGCCTTCCATCCTTCAGCCTTCGATGTAATACCAACCTTAAACTTTGGTAGAAATAAAATTCCAATGCCGCTAGGCAGACCATTCTGCGCATGGTATCGGTAGTAGCTGCTGCTCCAGTGGTAATAGTATTATTGTTTCAATATAGATGGAGACTCTGTAAAGCCTCTGATAGTGTGACTTTAGGCCGAAATGGGTTACCTATCAGAAACCACTTTAATATTAGATTGTAACTTCGTAGTGCTTCAGATTAAGGAAATTATCACTTCCCTGGCTAAAACAATGTTCGGGTAATCATTTAAAAATAACTCATTGTTGGATAAAACTCCAAAACGTCTTAATACAAGGTAAATTCATACTCAGGCTCATCAGCTGTCGAAGTCTGCATTCTAGCAACTTGTGACCACATTTAACCTGTTCTATGAATTGATAAGTATTGTTGTTTGAAATATTGGGTGAGGTTCAAAATAGGAGCTGGTTGGGCGTTGACGTCACCATAGGATTTACGGGTTAAATCAAACTTGCCGCGTCAACAAACGAGCTGAAACCAGTACCCATAATGCCCAAGCTCAAGAGGTCGGGCGTTGTGATTACTCTATTTTCATTCATTCGACAACGATTCGACTCAAGGTCACGCCCAGGTGTTACGTCACAATGTTAAAAGGATAGGGAAACTAGGCGACCTGATTATAAATCGGTATGCACCCATAATGTACGTACACTCCCCCAAATAATAAACGGTACTCGAAAGAAAATGAATTGACTGATTAAGGTTTGATGGCATCATCCCATGAAGTCAGTGCTAACGCATTATCTAACTCTTTTAGGTGAGCTCTGATTTCATTGATAATAACAAGGATTGATTGTCAAGGAACCGGCCCAGCAGCCAATACGTTTTGTACCAAGTACCGTTTATTATTTGGGGGAGTGTACCTCTATGATGACAAAAGAAAGATACCTACTTCAACTTGAACTTGAAATTCAGGTAGCCTATAAATTATTAAATATTTTTTATATTACAATAACTTTTCATAAGAAGTTAAAATTTAATGATCGAACATAATTTATTGAAATGTTATTTATCTGTTTGTTTTAACTTTAAATAAAGTTAAACTTGAACTTTAACTTGATTTAACTTTAAATTGATTACTAAGATGACTCTATGTCATATGTAAAATAATGGGGTGTATTCGATTGTATTGACATATTATTATTATTAAACAAAAAAATTAAATATACATGTTTATAGTATGTATATTTCTACAATGTATTATGTATACACATAGCCTGAGCAATTTTTAATTCACATCGATTACTTATCAAATCTCAGTGACAATTTATAGGAATACAGTGACCCATTGTGTGATCTGACCGATCTGACCAAAATTCAGGAATAGCTCATATGCCGCATTCACAACATGACAAACAATGAGGACATTTGTTTGTGACCTCGACCTTCCAAGGTTCTTCTTTGATATTTAGATATTTAGATATTTTATTAGGCATCTTACAATTGTTTATGTACACGGTGGTAAGGAATCCTACTACATACTAATGTGCAATACATAATGGCACTTTGTTAATTATATTACAGTTGACATAATAATAATTCTTGGTAATGATACATTTCTTAGTGACTAACAATTCCACATCCAAGAATAGAATATGACAGTAATAATAAAAGTATTAATATTTCAGTAAAACATTGGACAGAGCAACAATAAACCTATGTGGATATGCCACTATACAACAGTCTAGAATTCAGTTCATGAATACTTTCCATAATCAAGAGTCAAAGAACAGGAACATACATCTTAATAAGTTATAATAATATAATAATACCTAATAGTCATTTCAGCAAGTTCATAATAGGAGCGGGTCTACGCTACCCCGAATCACCACGCCCCCTCCATTACGCCTGTGTGTATTTTTATGTAGTAGTTTTCAACTCATACAGGCATCAGCAGCTTCGTAGCTCAGGCGGTAAGGCGTTTGGCTGCGGTGCCAGGGGGCGCCGGTTCGAATCCGATCACGGGTACTACTTTTTTATTTTGAAATTTTCACAAGTTTAAATTTTGCCTCACCATAGAGTTATTTTTTTTAAGCTGCCCAACTTTAATTTTTGCTCGTTGAAATTTGTCTGCCCATAGAGAGTTTTTTTCCTTCATCTGCCCAGTAAACTTGTGCGCGCGCAATGTGAAAGCAATGATTCGGGGTGGCCTAGACCCGCTCGTTTCATAATAAGGTCAATAAATAATAATAATAATAATAATAATAATAATAATAATAATAATAATAATAATAATAAAGTCAACAGCAATCATCAGCAATATCATCAAGTAACATTTCTTATACGCAATAAATTTAAATTTAAATTTAACTTTTTACAATAATTTTACCATCATTCATACACAGATTCATACACAGATTTTCTACTTTCATTCATCAGTCTCTTCAGGAGGGCCGACCAGCATTCTGTGTATGGTGGCTCGGAATTCCTTGGTGGTCAGCCCTTTCGGGATCCGGCCGCAGTCCAGTTTGTTCCAGTCCCGAGCAGTGCGGGGAATGAAGGAATATTTACCGCAATCTTTCTTCGTTCCCGGCTCGTGTAGGAGGCCACCTGTACCAGCTCTGCCCTCGTACCGTCGCGGGATGACCTGGCTGTTGATTTCCTGCCATCCCTGTACTCCCTCTCTTGCTCGGTACAGGTTACACAGGCGAGATTCAGTTCTTCTGAGCTCCAGCGAGTCCCATCCAAGCTCCTTCATCAATACGCTGGGGCTCTCCCACACCTTGCAGATCTCACCTTTCAAGTTCCTTTCTGTCCTCCATTTCCTTGTCCTGCCGGACACTCTCCTGGCTGCTATTCTCTGTGTTTTTTCTAGCGCCCTCTTCTCACCCTCCTTATGGGGATCCCAGACCGCTCCTCCATATTCCAGCAAGGGCCTGATGAGTGTCTTGTAGGCTTGGTTCTTGGTTTCAGATGATGTTCCATGCAGGTTCCTCATGACGAAATTTGTGCATTTGATTCCTTTCGCAGAGACTCGACCGACTTGATCTCTCCACTCTAATTTTCTATCCAGCCATACTCCCAGATATTTATAACCCTCGCTGCATGTAAGGGTATGGTTGCTTATCTCGTAATGAGCTATTCTAACTTCTCGCTTTCTGGAGAAGGTAACAACTTCACATTTATCTAGGTTTAGGCACATTTTATTTGCTGTCATCCAGTGTTGAATGACATGCAAGTCGTCCTGCAGCTGCTTTACACTGTCTTCCCCTTTGATGTTTGCGTATACCACGCAGTCATCTGCAAAGAGTCGAACTTTCGATTTGATGTTCTTTGTCAGGTCGTTGATATATATCAGGAAGAGTTGCGGCCCGACTACGCTGCCTTGTGGAACCCCCGAGGTGACGCTCGCACTTTCTGAGAGTTGGTCGGCTATCTTGACCCTTTGAGTTCGTCCCGTGAGAAAATCCTGCACCGTTCTCACCACCGCTTCGTCCTCAATGAGCGCAGCAAGCTTGGCAACGAGTATTCCATGGTCGACCTTATCGAATGCCTTTCGCATATCAAGAAAAATGGCATCAACCTCTTCATCAGCTTCAAGGAAGTTGGACAGATCTTGGACTAATCCTGTCAGTTGGGTCTCGCAAGAGTGCCCAGCCCTGAAACCGTGCTGTATGTTGGTAATTACCTCTTCAGCGTTCAACACTTGCCAAATATACCTCACCAAGAATTTCTCAAAACTTTGCAGACTGCTGAGGTGAGGCTTATCGGTCGATAGTTGGTGAGCCGACATTTCTCGCCACCCTTGAAAACCGGTATTACGATGGCCTCTTTCCAGAGAGGCAGGGTACCCTTCCGTCTCTCAGTATGCGCTTGAATAAGTATTCCAGGTAGATGGCAATGTCCAGGACGCAGATTTTCAGCAGTGTGTTCGTTAGTCCGTCGCTTCCAGGCGCTTTACCGTTTTTTAGCTTCTTGATAACGTGTAGGATTCCCGTAATTTCGTCACAGACTGGTATGAAAATATTCAAAAAATCCAAAAATATTGGTCCCAATAAGCATGTAAAGTTTTAAGTTGATCGATTGAACCTGAAAATTTATGATTTAATGGTTCCTTGTTAATTTTCAAAAATCACAGGATCTTGTTCAAAAACTATACCTGGGACCACTCATATGATATAAGTGTGTTTACACAATATCAGATCGATCGATCTGTTGATTATTAGTGTCATAATTATGTGTTTGAAAGTTTCTGTTCTAACTACCTTGGAACATTGGAACTGAGGCGTCAATGTTACCGTGATCCATAGCAACAAGCAAAATGTCCGTAAAATGTCAATAACTTTTGGATTTAAACACAGATTTGTCTGAAAATTGTCAAAAACACAAATAATGTTGGTCTCAATAACCATGCAAAGTTTTAAGTTGATCGGTCAAACGGTTCTTGTTTAAATGTCAAAAATCACATTAAAGATGGTTTTAAATTTTAACCAATGGGAGGATTTGGCTGAAGCTTTGTATTAATGACTTGTCAAAATTTCAAATTGATAAAACAAACCAATCGTAAGATAATATTTTTTAAATTTGAACCAATCACGGGATCCCGTTCAAAAACCTGTGGCAGTTTGGAAAAGTGGCTTAAGTCAATAATTCTACTTTTTAGTACCTACCAACTAACTAAAGCCGTTTTTCTGTACGTGAATATTACTTATTTCATCAAACATTTAACATAAGCCATAGGAATTTTAGTGTATTTGAGAGACATGAGATAAGCCACTTTTCCAGATCTATTTGTTTCAAAACTACGATTTTAATGATATTAAATACTCAATAAGCCATTTTTTGGACTTAAGCCATTTTTCCAAACTGCCACAGACGATCTCAGGGACCGCATAGAGTACGTTAGTATGTGTACAAAATTTCAGATTGATTGTTTGAGCGGTTTGACCTGGAGTGTGACCACAAAAAAATAAACAAACAAACAAAAAACAAACAAACACACAGAGAAAGTGCCATAAGAGTAGCGTGGTGACGCTCGCTACGCTCGCTCAATAATGTAAAGATCACTCCGTAAACAGGAATATGTTCTTCTACCATGTGTAGAAACTATACAACTATATTAGACTAAAGTTTATGCAATGCCAAATTTATGCAATAATTTTCAAATATTTGTCAAGTTATCGTTCAGATCAATGATTGGTAATTGTCAAATATCAATGTACTCGTATAGAATAAAAAATTGCATGCAATACCAAGGCTCGCCTCATTCAATTGAGAATGTGTTTTTAAAACAATGTTTGACATTGGTTTTGATGATGATGACTTTTCATCCAATTAGACAATCTTAAAAAGATAAATTGGAATATTTTAGCCAAAAGGTGTGATTTGTATCGATCGCATCAAGACCGGATAAATGTGATCGCAGAGACAAAAGAGTCAAAAGACAGTCTAGTTGCTTATATATAATAGAATATTGTTTTAACGTCGCACTTTTCAGCAACTAGGTTCATAAAGACGGGTGACTATAAATTGAATACAGGGGAAGAATGGACAGTTGGAGAGAAGGAGGTGATCGTGACCCTTTTGTGAAACCTTCCCAGCATTTGGCTCTTGACGTTTATCCAATGCCAAGTTTATGCAATAATTTTCAAATATTGTCAGGTTATCGTTCTGTTGCCCCGGTCTTCGTTACCGGTCTTCGTTACGTAACGTTTTCTTCGTTACCCCGACACAAGAAGTTCCTTCTTACTGGGGTATAAGAAATCACTGTAAACACAAATGTATTTATTACTAAATAAAAATACTGAATACTGAATACTGTCAATAATAGAATATGTGCGCAACATCTTGATCAAAATAATTCTTTACAGCGTTTCCCAATGCATAGTTCAGCAATCAGCATTCTCAAATATCGATGTACAGAATAAAAAATTCCATGCAATACCAATTGGGTTGGGTAGTATTTGCATATTATACCCTCCAAGCTTCAGCAACACTTGAGAATGTTTTATACATTTGACTGCACACTGCAGCTATAATTTAAAAAAAAATATTTGACAAAGTTGGTCTTGATGATGCTGACTTGTCAACCATTTGGGCAAGTATCTTCAAAAAAATAAACTGCAATAATTTAGCCAAAAGATGTGATTCGTAACGATCGCATCAAGAACCAAAAGAAGAGAGATGGCAGCTAGCCAAAAGAGTCAAAAGACAGTATGTCGCTCATATAATACACCTAATTGTTTAAACGTTACACTTCTCAGCAACTAGGCTCATAAAGACGATAGGTGACTATTAGAGATGATTAAAATACAGGGGAAGAATGGACATCTGAAAGGAAGGAGGTGGTCCTGGCTTTTTTTTAGGACACCCCAGCATTGGCTCTTTGACTGAGGGAACTACGCAATCATCATGATTCGAAGGACGATTAACATTATTATTATTATTATTATTAAGTCTATATTCTCAACAGAGCCGAGGCTCCACTAGTGAGAATGTAATATAGAGAAGGGAGGAGAGGAAACCCGGTACCTGCATGTAGCCTACTCCTGACGAAAGATACCAAGGGGACCAACGGCTTAACGTCCCTTCCGAAGGACGGTGTAACATTCACAGCACAGGCCTCCACACCCCGCGCCGTCGAGAGACTGATAACAGGTGGAGGGAGCTCGTCACACTAACCCCCAAACACCCCATTCTCTCTGGCCCAACGGCAGCAACCTGGCAAGGCAGAGTTGAATGGTCACCCATCCAATCGCTGACCGCGCTCAATGTTGCTTAACCTCGGTGATCTGACGAGAACCGAGGTATCCAACACACCAGCCGTTGTGCTATATTTCGCATTGGAAATATAGGTTTGGGAGTAGGTCTGTCGTGACTCGTGCGTGAGGGTATACTAAAGGAAGGTACTCATAAAACAAAAACTTGTAAAAAGACTGCGAAACATCTCCACGCCTATAGGTATTGAGATCTATAAATTGATGGCTATAAATAAGCTAATGTTTTCTGAACCTTTTCGCAAGCGCTACACAATTATGTTTATGCCTGAATTTGACATAAAAGAAGCCTCCAAATTTCAACAATTATCAATCAAATAAATTTTTAGCATATTAAAATGTATATTAAATTTTTAAACAGCTTGGAGCAACGTGTGAGGAAGAGGGCATCACAATTCACAAGACAAAAGATAAAATAGCGAAAGAAAGAAAATATATTGTGGTCGATAAAAAATCATTGCTCCAAACCTTATTTTTTATTTTGCTTTTAAATGAATTAAATAATGTATGAATAATTCATTCAGTTCTCCTCGTGATTCCGATTAAATATTTGAAAATAATGAAGAAATCTCTCAAGTTTCGTCATTAAAATTTTTCAATAGATACTTTTTTCATTACTATAATTTCAATTTCTTATGATTAAGAAAGTGACAACTGTTAATAGATGATTTTCGAGATTTTTTTTTTAGATGGAATATACTACGCTATTTGTAAATAAATGCGCTTTGATAACATAACATACTATCAATAATACTAGGAAAACGCTCTGTGTAACGCGTTGATGAGCGAGCACGGACAGGCGCAACACCTCGAACCGAAATTATGTCTATCGAAAATATCATTAAAAGCCAATAATTCTTGAATTTCGACAGACTCAAGTATAAAAATCTCAAAATTGTCCTAAAACATTAGTCCCAATAACCATGCAAAGCTTGAACCTTTTGAACCTTTCTGATTGAACTGTTCCTCGTTAATATACAAAAATCACAGGATCTCTTAAAAAAAAATAGACCTGGGACCACTCATATGATAAAAGTGTGTGTACTTACACAATATTAGATCGATCTGTTGAATGGTCATATCAGTTTCATACGTTTGAAAGTTTCTACTCTAACTACCTTGGAACTATAAAGAGTCGAAGTAGCCGTGATCAACATTTTCGAGAAATTTGACAGCCAACACGCAAAATGTCCGTAAAACGTCAATAACTTTTGGATTGAAACATAGATTAGTCTGAAAATTGTCAAAAATGCAGATAATGTTAGTCCCAATGACCATGCAAAGTTTTAAGTTGATCAGTCATACGGTTCTAGTTTAAATTTCAAAAATAACATAAAAGATTTTTTTAAATTTTAACCAATGAGAGGATTTGGCTGAAACTTTGTAAGATTAGGTACAATGTTGGTCGCCATGACTTGTCAAAATTTCAAATTGATCGGAACTACCAATCAAAAGATATTTTTTTTTAAATTTGAACCAATCACATGAGCCCGTTCAAAAACGATCCCAGGGACCGCATAGATTACGTTAGTATATGTGCAAAATTTCAGATCGATTGGTTGTGCCGTTTGACCTGGGCAGTGAACACAAAAAAAAAAAAAACACACACAGAGAAAGTGCCGTAAGAGTACCGTGG
>OW203763.1:48213606-48231420 GCA_934045905.1 Leuctra nigra
GTTCCACCACCGGGCAGATGTCAAACAAGTGAAAGTGTAATGTGCGTACCTTGAGGTACCCAAAACCACTTTCAGACCTTCCGCAGCAGTGGGGGGGGGGGAGGGTCCACTACGGCTGGCTCATGGTCTAATTAGCATTGACTCGACTTTGTAGTCGATCGACTATGACGTGTCAATGTTATTCTCCCATAAGAGATTTCGATCGACTGTTGACAAAAGTTATAAGATCCCAGTGCTGAATAGGCATGGACATGAAAAGACGGCACAAAAATAAACGAAAACATAATATTTTTTATTATGTTTAATGTTTGGGTAAAATTAAAGGCAATGGGAATTTTTCTAAAAGATCTTAAAAATCATTACAACGAAATTGGATTTATGTGTGTAATAATTGCACTGTATTGAACATCTGAGTCGTATAGATGCAAAACTCGCCTTGTCCACTTTTCAAAAAAAAATAGTTAGACATGGATTATTGTTTACCATTCTGAGAGGCATGTCAGGAGAAAAGTTGACGTCCTTAACTCGTCAACTCCGCATGCTACAGACCTTTAAACAGCCTGTTGAGATGCACACCTTGCCTTCTCCAACAATAATTCATACACAGAACTAGCCTCATCCAATATGCCTTTTTACTAGCAAAACTCGCCTTATCCCAACATTAGTCTAAAGGTTAAAGAAGAGTATAATTTTCAAAATGCGTCTTATCCCGATGATATTTGTATCATGTTTAAATCTGGCGCGTACTGTGTTTGGACAATATCCAAAGAGTTTGAAAGGCGCAGAAGAGACCACTGACCGCCACAGGCGCGTAGAAAGGAGGGGGGGGGGGGACCCCCCCCCCTCTGATTCAATTCTCCTCCCTATGTTCTTATACATTTATGTGTCGAGAAAAAAATTTGCTTAAAGAGTGTTAAAATCGCGAAATGCACCAAATTGATGTCCGAAATTCAAAAAAAATCCGGGGCTGTGTGCCCCGGACCCCCATTTTGCTGGGGGGGCCCTCTCCCCAGACCCCCCCCCCCCCCCATTGTCTTCGTACTTCGTACATTGTACATCATACTTGTGGGGCATTGTCCTGTTACAATAAAGACTTAATAAAAAAAAGTATAGACACTACGAAGACGTTCCGTCTACGAACGGAGTGTTCGTAGACACTCCTAAGGCAGAGACAATCATTGTTCTCGTTTTATAACGTACCTATCGTAAAATCATTTGCTCTCATTGTATCCTCAACCATTTATTGTCCATCCCTTGTTCGATGTCGTTTACAACCTTGTAGCTCTTTAGCTCTCTAAGGGTTGTAAAAATTCGTTCCAAAAAATGGACCTTGAGTGGGTGAAAATGTAGACACATTTGAGGGTCTATTGGCTCTGCGGCAGAGCTGATACAGAGAGCTTTCCACAGCTGAGGTTTGTTTTGACATTTTTAGGTTTTTACGATAGGGTCAGGTCCAATGTAAGTGAGAACAATGAGTGTATCTAGGTCTGAAACGGACCATAGTATGGCCAGCTCAAGTTATTTCACAATGTTATTTCCCCCCCCCCCTACCCCTTGCAAATTTAGTTCCTACGCGCCTGGACCGCCATATTACTCCAGCTTACCTTAAGCAAATTTGTGTAGTTGCAGTTAGTGCGAATTAAATGTAGTTTGTTTGTACATTTCTTGTTATGGATGAAAGTTTTGTTCAAGAATGTGCTGCTGGAAAGGGAAGAAAATACTAAATAGTAAAGAAACTTAAACCTCATTAAACGAGCCAAAGAAGCGACAACGAAGATATGCGGATCTAAAGATTAATATGAATTAAATATTTGAAAAAAAACGTTTTTATTTGTAATTATTTAACTCCAAAATGTAAGCCCAATTTACACGTGATAATAAAAATGATTTGAGACCCAGTTTTGGTAAGAAAATCACAATTAACTGTATTCCCAAATTTCAAAACTAGGCTAATCCATTGGTATGATTTTCAAAACCTGTCTGATCCATGAGTAATATTCAAAACTCGTCTTATCCAAAATAATTTTGGCAAAAAATAGGTTAAGCCCATTTTTTTTTTATCTTACTATGTGCTATTATAAGTCAAGAGGAAGCATTATTGATGTTAAAGTAAATACTTTTCACCTTACTGATACCTATTTTCGTTTTTCGTCCTTCCTGAAAATTAGAAAATCAGGATAAGGCGAGTTTTGCATTTATACGACTCCTACACATTCTTCAATTATCTCTCGTATAGCTGCTTGTCAAGCTCTACTTCATCAAACACCATATTATCGATATAATTTATTTAATGTTTTTCTTCAATCAGTATGTTTTTATTTCATTGTGAAATGTTCAGCTGAATGTTTATCAGTGTTGAAGCAAATGCCATGCGATCATTATTAATGCAGTCAGGAATGCTACCAAACCACGTAGACTACGTCAAAAATGTAGAAATATGTATAACGAGCGAGAATGACAATATAGTCCAGAGTCTAAGCTGCAAAAAGGGGCCGAACCCACCACAAATTGCAACATAAGGTTTTTTGATGTTAATCGATTCATAAAAATGTCCTCTATAACACTTAGTTCTCCGAAATTTGATTAGGGTGGGTGGGCCAAAATGCCCAATTTGTCAAAAAGTTTGTTGTCAATATCAAACAATCAAATTATATCAACCTAGTCGAGTAGCATATCAAATGAAAGCTTATGTTTAGTACAATTAATAATATATATCACCATTATAAAGTTGATACAGAGGTCAAAAGGGGTCAAAAAGTGGTCAAAATCTCATTTCTGAAGTGTTCCAGGACAAATGTGATATCTTCATCCCTAATAAAGATAATAACATACTTTTTTACACTAATCGATCTGAAATTAATCTGTTTATAACGTACCAAAAGTTCTCCAAAATTCTTAAAACATGAGTAAGCAAATGAATCTGTCAAAAAGTTTCAATAAGCGATTTTTTTTTTGAGTGCAAAGTCTAAGATTAAACCAATTTCCTAAATCACCACTATTGATAACAAAAGGTTTTTTGATGTGTAACGATACAGAACAATGCCCTCTTAAACATATCAAAAGTTCTATAAATTTTGGTCAGGCGGGTTGGGCCAAATTGCAAACTTTTGCAAAAACTCATTGTTGTCATTATCAAATTATCAAATTATATTAACCTAGTCGAGTAGCATATCAAATGAAAGCTTATGATTAGTACAACAAATTAAAATAAATATGACCATAAAAAAGGTCGTCCAAAGGTCATGAGAGATAAAAACGTGGTAAAATTTTACAATATAGGTGTCCAAGGACAATTTGCATTATGTTATCGTTAATAAAAGTAAATAATATACTTTTTGACATCAATCGATTCAAAATTAAGTAGTTTATGACATATAAAAAATTCACCAAAATTCGTTAACCGTGGGTCAGCCAATTAATTTTTAATTCAATTTCAAAATTGCGATATTTTGTTGAAGGAAAAATAGAACGTATAGTATAAAATAATGGATAATCGTTCTGAATATACATATACGTTGGTTTTTTACATCAAATGTGGTAGTGTTTGTCTTATTATATTATTTTCTTCATATTTTTATATAAATATACATATATTAGAACAATTATCCATCATTTTATACTAAACTTTCGATTTTTCCTTCAACAAAATATCCCAAGTTTGAAATTGAATTAAAAATTAATTGGCTGACCCACGGTTAACAAATTTTGGTGACTTTTTTTATATGTTATAAACTATTTAATTTTGGATCGATTGGTGTCAAAAAGTATATTATTTACTTTTATTAACGATAAAATAATGCAAATTGTCCTTGGACACCTAATAATGTAAAATTTTACCACTTTTTTTTATCTCTCATGACCTTTGGATTACCTTTTTTATGGTCACATTTATTTTAATTTGTTGTACTAATCATAAGCTTTCATTTGATATGCAACTCGACTAGGCTGATATAATTTGATAATTTAATAATGACAACAATGAGTTTTTGCAAAATTTTGCAATTGAGCCCAACCCGCCTGACCAAAATTTGGAGAACTTTTGATATGTTTAAGAGGTTCTGTATCGTTTCACATCAAAAAACCTTTTGTTATCAATAGTGGTGATTTAGGAAATTGGCTTAATCTTAGACTTTGAACTCAAAAATAAGAATAGCCCATTGAAACTATTTGACAGATTCATTTGCCCACTCATGTTTTAAGAATTTTGGAGAACTTTTGATTTGTTATAAACAGATTAATTTCGGATCGATTAATGAAAAAAATATGTTATTATCTTTATTAGGGATGAAGATATCACATTTGTCCTGGAACACTTCAGAAATGAGATTTTGACCACTTTTTGACCTCTTTTGACCTCTGTATTAACTTTATAATGGCGATATATATTTTTATTAATTGTTCTAAACATAAGCTTTCATTTGAAATGCTACTCGACTAGGTTGATATAATTTGATTGTTTGATATTGACAACAATGACTTTTTGACAAATTGGGAATTTTGGCCCACCCACCCTAATCAAATTTCGGAGAACTTTTGATATGTTATAGAGGGCATTTTTATGAATCGATTAACATCAAAAAACCTTCTGTTGCAATTACTGATGGGTCAAAGTGCTTAGACTCTGGACTAATAGAGAAGTGCCATGAAATTATATTTCATATTTGTACATTTCAACCCACTAGCATTCCATCATTTGGAGAAACTTCTTTTAAATGTGCCATGTTGTTTTAAAAATAAAAAAACTGAACTAGGAGCAAATTTATGTCACAATTAGATAATTTGACTTTTCAGCTTTTTAGTAGGTATGCCTATAAAACTTTAAAAGTTCAATGACGAAGAAAGTAGCTCAATATCCAAAGAACACATAATTGTATTTTACCTTTTCCTGTTACATTGAGAAGTGAGGAATGGAGCCCAATTTCATTGAAGCAGGATATTATTATTGAGTATAGTTAAGTATTTTTTGTGTGTGGAAAACTGTAATCTACCTCTGCTTTTTTTCGTATGTGATCCACCTGTTATCAGCTATACGTACAGTACCAATGATTAGGTAGTACGTAATCTATCTGGTTTACGTACCCACCCATCCCTGAATGTAACAATGCAAATTGTTATAAGATCTTATAACTTAATATGTAATAGAGTTTACAATCCACTTAAACATCATAAAATAAAACTATATAAAACATTGAAACATAGAAAAAGGGTTGAAATCAGTCTCTTATAATAAATCAACCCCCTTGAAACAGTGCTGAGGCAGGATTCTGCGACCAACAACTTGATTGAAATAATTAGTTGTCTTTTATCTTTGGTAAAACAATCCACCATCTTCGGTCATAATGTCAATTCATTAAACACTGGAGAACAACACCGTCATAATGTCAAGTATTGGAAATGTTTAAATATCCGGGGAGTGTTCCGGCGACGCTTGCTCCGCCATCTGTGTGGTGTGTGTGGCACTAGTGGGTGTCGGTGACTCAGTCGGTGCGATGCCAGCGCCCAGCAGTGACGACGGCGGATACACGCAGCTCAGAGGTGGCGCGTAATATGGACTGAAGAGGGCAGAATACTGCTGGGCAGCTGGGAAATAATGCGCTGGAAATAACCCTTGCCGTTGGGCGATTTTCAAACGAGCTGATAATTGTTTCTTCCATTTTGTGCGACGGTTTTGGAACCATGTTTTGATTTGTACCTCCGTTAAGTTTAATGCTTTCGAGAGTTCCATTCGTTTTGACACACTTAAATACTTGTCAATCTGAAAAAAGCAACAAAACAAATTAAGAATATTTAATAGGTACCTAGGTAGTAGGTTCTACAGTAAAACGGCTAAACGTATTCTTATTTTTATAAAATGTTGTAGGTCAAATTGATTTTATCAGCTGTAACAATAATCCCAAACAACACTTAAGCATAAAATCTAACCCTAGATTTACAATGTCCCGATAAAGCGTTCAGAACCTTTTTAACCTGTTTTATTTCTTGTTCACATAATATAAAAATATTAAAAACCAGACTATACAGGGGAAGGGGGAAATTGCTACTGCTATTTTTTAGTACTCCAGTTTCAACTTTCATATGAATTGTTATTAAAGTAGTACCATCGATAGTCCACATAATTCAAGTCAGTGACTCACAAATTAAATTACAAATCAATGAAATAAATATTTTACATCTATATTTTGCATTGTTGATGAATATCATAAGATTACTTTGTAGAAATACGATATTTTATAAAGAATTTACCATTATTTTAATTAATTTCTTGCAGTACGAATTAAGTACTTGAATTGATTTTAAGCAGTTTCTAGTAGAAACTGGCAAAATTAGGGTAATATTCTTGAATGTCTCTTTATTTAATCCCGCACCCCCACATTTTTATATGGCTAAAATTTTGAAAAAAACGGCCTTTAAAATGAAATCAATATTTTTAATTTGTAGTTTATATTACGATTTCTACAGAAGATATAAGTGTAATTTTGAAGCTTCACCATGTTATCTTATGGGAAATTTCAAGATTTCCTTTTAAGATATCTCTTAAATTAATCCCGTGACACATGTTTTTCTTTTCGTATTTGCAAATGGTATTGCTTGAGGCATATTTGAGGAAAATTTGGAGCATTTCTATTTAACAAGGACTTTTGATGGAAGTATTTTAAATATAATGTTTTCATTTTAGTTGTGCAAAACAATAATTAAAATAAGAATTGATCTTAAAATGACACATGTGTGTTTATTTAAATTTCGGAATAACATAGCATAACGAAAAAAAATCTTGAGTTAAATTTCACGAGTAAAAATATAATTAACTGATTTTAGTTAATACAACTTTAAATTTTCCATAGTCCTAGTATTATTGGAATTTGAAAAACTTAATTTACAACTCTACCTATATTTATCCGTTCAGTAACAACTAACACCATCTTAAGTTGTTTCATTATGATAAATATAATGGTAGGTAGATGATTTTCTAAAAATTTTCAACTGGAGTAAATACTAACAGATATAATGATATTTTAACAACAACATTCATTTTAAGCGAAAATAAGGGTTTGATGTTAGAAAAAAAATATTGTCGAAATAAATATTGACTTTAGACATCAGATTTTAATTATATTAGTACATGAAGTTTTTGAAGTTTGAACTTCATGTCGTTTATAATATAGTTTTGTAAGAAACAATCTAACACTTTGGAAGGAGGTGGCAAACTAGAATGGGTATGTAATCGAATTAATAAAATTGCTAAAAGGAAAAGCACAAAATTTTAAAACCCTCCATATTTTATCCTTTAAGAAGATGTTAGTGAGATTATTTACGGGAATGTTGTTAAATCGAAAGTTTTTAGTGTTTTTAGTGCTGATGTAAGTGTTCCGATTATTATAAAGTTGGCAATAATGATATAGGCAGGAGTTTTATCTACTAAATAAAAACTTACCGATTTGTATTGGCAAATTGGTCTCAAAAATATCTTCCAATTGTCAATTACAATGTCTATTGTACCGACCCAAGGAAGGTTACCGATCCTTGGACAAAGCAGACAAAGTAAAAGGGATATTCTATAGAAATCTGACTGGCTGATAAAGATTTGATGGCATCACACGATGACGTTTATATGTTACCGACTTACAGCCTCATGCTCAAAACTCTATAGTATGAGTTCTTATTTCTGCCTGACCAGCAGCCAACCAGTTTTAACGTTGGCAAAGTGTCCATACATTGAAGTAACATACTAATAGTTCATGTGAAAGCCATTTTGAATAGTTCGTCAATACTTTGAGAATACGCGTTTCTGACGCACTCATGGATGTTTGATAGAGTTGAAGAACAAACCTTGAATTCTGCTTCCAGACGTTCCAGTTGCTTCGCGCTATATGCTTGTCGGGGTTTGCGATCTATCCCTGGCTTCCTGGACCGTCTGCCCACAGGCTTGGGGGCTGCAATACAACAACAATACAACAACAATACAACCAGAGCTGCATGACAAATACATAGACACTTAGAAATACAACAATTTAAACACTTTATAAACTTTAACAACGTTATTTTATTAAATACTTTTTCGGATTACTTTGGACAAAGTAAATGAACAAATGGACAATGTAGATCCATTTAGAGGATTAGAGCCATTGATTGATGATGTGGGGGTGGCCAACACAAGCAACAACCAACAGAGCATGAACCGCACCGGATCCAACATCATTAGATCATTTATTTTGTAGATCCAATCACATTTTCAGATATTGAAATGTTTGTCCATGGATAGTGGTATCCTACAATAGCAGGCTGTGGAACTTGCCGCCATCTTAGCTAGCTGACCTCGACTAGTTGATCAAGTAAGAGCAAGCATGTACAGTGCTATTTACAATGAGTTTGTAGTTATTACAAGTGGCGACGAGGATTGAATAATCAGGTCTTATGTTCACAACATGGAAGACTGTAGAATAAAACCATTTGAGGTGAACGGCGACGAGGTGGGCCAGCGGTGGGTGAGGTGGTTTCGCGCGTTTCAGTTCTACGTGGACAGTAAAGGAATCAAGGACCACAAGCGTAGAGAGCTTGTTTGTTAGACAGGGCTGGGTGCGCGGTTCAAGACATTTTTTTTTTCACTTTTCACTTTTCACTTTTCACTTTATTTAGGTGCGTAATCAATTCCTTCAATACTAATTAAATTATAATGTATGTATTATATTAATCAGTACTAGAGGGACCTGCTTTAAGTTGTGTTATCCGCATTTATGATTAATTTATCACCAACTACCAAAATTTGGGAAATGTTAAAAAGCGTCCTTCCTGACGGTTTTGTTCGTGGTATTACCTCAGTCGACAGGCAAATGCTGGGAAGGTATACCCCAACTAATAGGCCACGACGGCCTCTTTCCTACTTTCCATCTTTACCTACTATCCACCATCATCTCCATCATCATAATCATTAGTCCGTCGCCATACGGTTAGATACTGAACAGTGCGACGTTAAACACTACTAAAACAAATACCTACTTGGAATATTACAAATCTACCGGGTGGCGCAAAAAAATCACCCTGATTGAGAAGTCACTATATCGAAACTATTATATGATTCTGAAATGTGTACACATAATAGAAAACATACCAAAATTTAATACGTGCAAGTTTCAAAAACATTACTATTGTAAGAAAAAAGTTACAGCTGTTCAAATTTGGTTGTCAAAAAATCGATTATACGGAGCTTAAATAGCGCGCGTCCAGAAAACTTCCAATGGCCGGGACGCTGTTTCTTCAAAACTATGTAGAATTTCAAATTATATTGAAAATATATTAAGATCGATTGTGTTAAAATGTCAATCAATTTAAATGAAAAAACGAAATTTATGGAATCTTAAATTTGACATAAAATCAGAATATGCACATTTTTCTAAACTTTTATTATACACACGTTATAAAAGTAAATTTTTTCCCACTATTCTGTTTTCAAGCTCAACTTCAAGATTCAATCACTTTCGTTCCATATATTGATATTGATTGAAATTTTTATACAATCGATCTTAATCAATTTTCAATATAATTTGAATTTTCAGCTTAGTTACGTAGCTAGTTTCAGCGTACGTAGTTTTGAAGAAACAGCGTCCCGGCCATTGGAAGTTTTCTGGACGCGCGCTATTTGAGCTCAGGGCTCAGGGTTTGAGCTCTCAATCAGGGTGATTTTTTTGCGCCACTCGGTATACAATAGATTTAAATTCTAAACGAATCCAAGTTACAAATCTGAAATCATAAATGAGTGAATTATACAGAAATTAATACGCGAATTAAAAAAATGAAAGCCCAATGAATACACAAGTAATGAAAAATGAAAAAATGGTAAAAAGATTTTAAAAAAGTGTCTACGAAAACATGGGATACTCTATCAAGTATAGATAAAACCAAAGCAGCTCTCTCATTGGCTGAAAGCTGTAACGTGATCTTACTTGCCTCCTGATGATAAAAGTCTGCATCTATGCACAATTCACATCAACATCAACGATCGTTTTAGTATAATTTTGATTCCCAAATCGTAATTGACAATTATATACTCATGAGAAGTTACGTTAGGTATGTACTCGGACTTAAAAGTTCACTTACGCCCCCCTCTCACCCCTCACCCTATGCAATTCCAAAAATAGCATCTATTTCCATTTTGTTGCTGTACCTACCCGTGGTTAAGTCAAGGTCCCAAGAGTTAATTCCAATTTTCGTTCAATGTAAAAAAAATCACGGCCTACAGCGCCAATTTGAAAGTGTCGAAAATTGTCTGTTTTCCATGGGCTAGACTTGCCTACGATCTCTTGCTTCTTATGTAATATCACTCAAAATACTGTCAAACGTTAGTGAAAAGGATTTAATTCATCAATCACGTATGTAGAATGTGATTTCGTATATTATTTGAACGAATTTTTTTTATAACTTACTTGAAAGTGGATATAAAGATTCGTGCTGACTTTATGACGTTTTAAAATAACAGTTGGATTCATTTCCATTGTCAGACATACGCGGACACCCGGACACCCGCGACATGCGCATGCGTTAAAAGTCGACATTATGTAAGAGGATTCAATTCAAGTCAAACATTTAAAATGATAAAAAAAAAAATTATTGGTTAAATACACAATGCTTTACGTATGTGCAAAATATTTAGGTGCGTAATCAATTCCTTCAATATTAATTAAATGATAATGTATGCATTCATTCAAGTCAAAATTTTAAAATGATAATGTTTTTTTTTTAATTTTATAGGTTTAATACACAATGCTTTACGTATGTGCAAAATATTTAGGTGCGTAATCAATTCCTTCAATACTAATCCCAGAAAAAAAACACTCCGTGTAAAAAAGGCAGCCAAGTCACTTTATACTTTTAAAAATATCAACACCTCATCCGTATAACAGCGTAAATACCTCTCCTGTATTATAATACACTCCATATCTGATTGATTATGAATACGTTTTGCAATCTTACCTGTTCAACGAACGCAGTTGTGTATGCACCTATTAGCCGTTATTTTTAGAGTAATGTTTAACTAAGAGTATACCTTTATTCGATAAAATTCATATATTTTTAGCTATGTATACTAGTTCATTTTCCCATATTCTATTGTTATAAAATGGTTAAATTTTAATTTCTTATTACCTATTAATTACTATAGTTTGTAAACCTAAGCCAATCCAACTAATGACCTTGTCTTATTCATCTATCATTAATATTTTATTCGCAAAATTTAAATAGCTGTGTTTAAAAAATCTGATTCTAAAACTTTTCGTAGTCTGTAAGTTTAAGTTAATACTACCTTATTCCATTATCTAAATTAGTATAGTCCCTACAAACTTATTAATATTTTCCCATATTCTATTGCTATATAAGAGCTGCACTTTATATTTTATTATTACCTAATAATTACTAGTTTGTAAACCTAAGATAATTCAACTAATGGACTTCTTATTCATTTATCATTTATATTTTATTCGCATTATTTAAATAGCTGTGTTTAAATATTTGATTCTAAAACATATTTCGCAGTCTGTAAGTTATAGTTAAGTTAAGTTAATATCTCATTACATCATCTAAATTAACAGTCCCTACAAACTTATAAATAAATATTGTTCAAATTTGTTCACCCAAATTTTGTCACCCATTTCAAATTTTATATTTTTAACAGGCCCACGAACATGGGAGTAAATTCCTTATTTATTTATTTATTTATTATCATTTACTAAATTACACATGTATCTAGTGCTATAACTTCTGCTGATCTATTGTATTAATTAGTGTACCATACTGTAAACTGCATTATATATAAATAAATAAGGAAACTTGAACTTGAACTTGAAGTGATATCAAAAAAGAAACCAAGTCAATGACATTTTCAAATATTTAATCGTAGATTTGAAATAAAAGTATAAACACCGAGAAATACTTTACAAAAGGACTTGACGCATCGATTTTCTATCCTAACATCTTTCTATCCTAAAAGTGGAAAGAAAATTACAAGTAAGTACATTTTTTTTTTCTATTAGAGCCAGTATATATATGAATCAAGCTAATTTGGTAATGGCTAGTTCATAGTTTTGTCAATGGCGATAGAAGAAAGATTTCATGTTGTAATAGAAAAGTAATACCTAAGGGTGGAAGAATTAAATAACAAGGAAGTGGGCTCATATATATTCTTATAGCGCTGTTAATGGTGATATTAGAAGGGTATCTTTTCATAATTTGACCATGACTGTGGGAAATCATGAAGCGTTGTCAAATAATTACTATAACTATCTTTGGAACAGTATTATATATTATTGAAGTAGCCTCGCTGCAGAACAGTGCGACGTTAAGCCCCATACAAAAAATATATTATTGAAGTGTTGAGTGTATAAAGTTTAAAATTTTAATAGAAATTCAAAGTTACTTCACTGTGTACTTTGTGAAATGTATTGTTATAAAATGTGGAAAAATATAAATTAATTTCATGATGAGAAGGTTTAACGCATGAGACTTAATTATGCTGACCACGAAACAATATTACGAAGATAACGACTTATTTATTATGTATTTATTACACACATCGGCAACAAGTTTCATCGCGTACATATTATGTAAATAGAAAATATTTTACAGTATATTTAATATGTAATTGAAAGATGTGTCCCTATTATTCTAAAAAATTTAAAGGACAGTAGTATATAAATGGCATATGCTTATGAATAGAATAAATGTCTTTAAAAAAACGATGCGCCAAGTCCTTTTGTAAAGTATTTCTCGGTGTTTATACTTTTATTTCAAATTGTCATTGACTTGGCTTCTTTTTTGATATCACTCCTTTTCGGTGTTGATTTTTTTTAAAGAAAAGAGACTTGGCTGCCTTTTTTACACGGAGTGTTTTTTTCTGGGATATCACTTCTTTTGTTAGTTTATTCATAAAGCTTGTAACACATGTCGGAGGAAGAAGGACTAATTACTTTAAAAAAAATACGCCTCAACCGATTTGGTTACTAAAAAAAATTGCGTTTGGAATAAGCTTAAAATGATTTTCCAAGAAGAATAGCTTATGTTTCGTTACAATCGGTCCATACGTTTTCGATATTTTATGACGTCACTTCCGGTTTAAAAAATGTTGCCCGATAATACTGCCGCCTTGAATTCATAATTATAAGTGCAACATAATTGCATAATTTAGTTGCAATCTGTACAGCCGTTTTCGATATATGACGTCTATGACGTCTATATATGACGTATGACGAAAGGCATTTACGGTATGTTGAGTGACTGTGAGTGTACGGTACGACTTGGCTTAGTAGAGCGACCGCTCCACTAGATTAAATGATAATGTATGTATTAATCATTATTCAATTCAAGTCAAAATTTTAAAATGATAATTTTTTTCTTCTAAATTTTTATATAGGTTTAATACACAATGCTTTAAGTCTGTGCAAAATATTTAGATGCGTAGTCAATTCCTTCAATACTAATTAAATGATAATGTATGCATTAATCAGAATTCAATTTAAACCAAATTTTAAAATGATATTTTTTTTTTATAAAGATTAAGTACACAATGCTTTACGTCTCTGCTAAATAATTAGGTGCGTAATCAATTCCTTAAATACTAATTAAGACGGCTGAGTAGTTAGTTTGACCTTGAAGAGTGTTTTAATCGATTTTTATCAATATCTTTTACCAATGTAATTGTTAACAAAATACGGCTTCGTACGAGTATTCAGAACAGTTCAATGAAAATAAGTCCATAGCTTGTAATGGTTTCTTAGATTTACTTTAATTTTGGCACTGTGCCATATCTGTTGGACAAAATAAAACTAATATCTATAATTCCAAACTATGAAATTATTTTCATTGAACTGTTCTGAACTCGTACAAGGCCATATTTTGTTAACTATTACATTGGTAAAAGATATTGATAAAAATCGATTAAAAAGTCTTCAAGGCTACGCTCACTACTCAGCCCCCTTAAATGATAATGTATGTATTAATCAGTATTCAATTCATATCAAAATTTTAAAATGATAATATTTTACTTTGTTGCAAAATATTTAGGAATTATCACAGATACCATCTTCCGAACTTTTTCGTCGGGTAATTGTTTACCATAAAAAGCACTTCGTGTAAAAATACCAGCCAAGTCTCCTCAACTAAAAAAAATATGAGATCTAAAAATTCTGCACTGAAAAGTAGTGATATCAAAAAATTAGCCAAGTAAAAACTTTAATTAAAAATAAAAAAATACTCAGCGCATCGTTCATATAAAATCTTTAGAAGCATAGGCCAGATATTAAATATACATCAAATATACATATATATACAGTATACCCCCAACCCCTACAGAATGTCCTAAAAAACCATGCGCCAAGTATTTTTTTATTTTAAATTAAAGTTTTGACTTGGCTTATTTTTTGATATCACTACCTTTCAGTGCAGAATTTTTAGATCTCATATTTTTTTTAGTTGAGGATACTCGGCTGGTATTTTTACACGAAGTGTTTTTTATGGGGATATTACTCCTTTTTTTAGTTTATTCTTACAACTTGTGACAAATATTGAATGAATAATTACTACTAAGTCCTTTAAAAAAATCCCCCTTTACAATTTGGTTGCAACTTATGAAAAACTGCGTATTGTCCTAAATATTTGCTTTAAATGATCTTTCATGCAGAATAGCAAAGGCTTCATTCCAATCGGTCAACCCTTGGGTCAACCCAGTTCCGAGATAAGGCAACACTTCGGTTTTCAAAATGGCTGCTGAACTTACTCAACTGCCACATAGAATTTATATCTATAATGATGTGTATTAGTCGAAGATTATCAGGATCAAGTAGGCCATTTTGCTTCATCGGTCTTATAACAGGCTAATTTTTTAATATGTTGTTACAAACAGTCCAAGCAAACCACCATTCAAAAAAAAGTCAAAATAAAACCATCGGAACATGCCCAAAACACTATAAACACCCAAAAGGGGGGTCAAAATTTGAAAATTTTAAATCGACCATAACTTTTTCAATTTCAGTCCGATTTTCACAATCCAAAAATAAAAAATTTCAGATCAACTATCTTAACATAGAAAAAAATAATTTGTGTCCATTTTTTTAATGACGTAGTCTTTTTGCTAAAAAATGTGCCAAAATGGACACAAAAATCCAACATGAGGCACTTTCGTTTGCTGCTGCGTCCGAGATATAACTATAATTTCCAAATAATTTGCATGATAAATTAGTCCGATCTATTGCCAACAAATTCCTCACTGGACATTTTTCCTGACTTGAAATCCACAGCACAGTTTTTGCATTTTCCCGAACTCTGTCGTTTCGCTAAGCCGATATTTACTCTCATTCCAACCGGCTAATTGTGCGGTTGCTAAGCAATATAATTGTTCATTTTGTGACTAAAAGTTATACTTCAGCAAATATCTCAATAAGACCCCCCCTTTAACTTTTTTAAACATGAGGTATTTGATTCGTGCCTGCGGTTTCAAGATGGCGGCCCTCTAAAGATGGCATCTATTGGAAATATAGCTAAGGCAATATCTTGGCTCCCGTTGGCCCGATTTAAAATTTTTTAGTTCAAATTGGGGCTGAATAATTTCCGCATCTTTTCCATAACATGAATATCATATATCGCACGGTAATTGAATTATAATTATTGTTAATAATGCGTATTGGATAAAAGGCTTTCATCAACGCTCATTTTTTTATTCTCGATAAACCGTTTTAATATAATGTACATAAAGGCGCGTAGGATGGGGGCGGGGGCTCGGGGAATACCCCCCCCCCCCACTTGAGCAGTCTACCCCCCCCCCACAAATAATCATAAAAAATTTAAATATAATTAATTTAATTTAATAATTGATAATTACATTTCTTTTAAACAAAACCTACGAAACCTTTCAAAATATAATATACTTACTGGCGTGGAGCAATGTTACCTTCCATTTACCTTGCAAATGAAATTTAGCGTCCCAGAATCTCTTAAATGGTTTAGATTAAACAAAACGCCCTGCTGGACAACACTAGGGGGTTGTTTGTTGTGATTTGAGCAGATTCACTTACAGGGTTGTTTAAAAAGTTTGTGCATTTTTGAGACTCAAAACCACTATTAAATTGTTCAAATACTAAAAAATATCCTGCGGGGCTACAACTGGGGGGCCCGCCCCCAGACTTCTCTCCGGTCCCCCCCCCCCCCCCCCCCCCCCCATGTAGTTCCTACACGCCTGTATACTTGTAATTTCATTAGCTCTCATTTCGTATTCTCATTGTTCTAATCGATGGACGTACGTGTGCGTGGCCTTTCTAGTGCGTGTACTTTCAATTCCATATGCCCGAGACTTCCCTCCTACTCCCTCACAATACAACAATACAATAATACAACAATTTTATTAGATTTCGTCGAAGCGTGGGTTAAAAATGTCCTGTGTAATCCTAATGATGCTGATGTGAATAATATTATATAGATGTTGCAATACCTTATATGAAATCCGCCTTTATTAACTTTTATCCATATTATTTGTTATTCCAAAATAAAAATACCCCAAAAGAGGCAATATCAAAAGCCCAAATTTGAATTTGAAGTCCAAATTTAAAATAAAAATTCTTATCGCGAGACGCATACTTTGGTGAATGTGTGTGCCCACACAAAATAAATGGCAGCCGCTCACTCCCTACCATTTTCCTACCAAAGCAAAGAATCCTGGCGCCGTCACTGCATTTCGAAACACCATTTGAGTAAATTTTGACTTAACAGCATTTTGAGGCAGTGCACTTTGAATATTATATTATTTATAGTTTCAAGAAGAGTTCTTTCGGGAATGGGTTTTCAACTTGTTTGCTCTCCTTTTATTATATATTATGAATGTCTTGACGTATTGAGGAATATTTTTGTGTATACAAGCAAAATGACACCCTCTCAAAAAATCATATTTGGAGGGAGATATCAATTCTAAATTGTTCTTAATTCTCTTCTTTTACACACAACTTAAAATGGCTTTGATTGGTGGTGGGGGGGGGGGGGGGGGGGGGGGGGGAGATTATTTTTTTTCAAAACATAATGCGACGATTCATATTCATTCTCCTAGTTATAGATATAAAGTTCCACTGGCTTTTCCTTTTTTCCTGTTTCCTAAACTTCGTATGAACTATAGACATAACTATTTGGCTAGGGAAATAAAAGTTAACAAATAGATTGAGGGAAGGTTTCTGCTGTTCATTACATTTATGTTTCTATCATAATGTGAGTAAACTGTTTGAACAAGTTGTGCCACTTACGTTAACATTTGTACCTACTTTACAAGATGTACACTCAACAAAAGATAAAACGGTATTCGAAAGAAACGGATAGGCAGAAAAGGGTTTGAAGGCATATGGCATCATTCGATGAAGTGTATGCTAACTCGTCATCTAACTCTAGTTTGTGAGCTCTGATTTCATTGATAATAACAAGGAATGCTTTGATTGCCAAGGGACCAAATTGGCAAATTTTCTCCCATATTGCGTATCCAGTCTGTTTTTAATGATGTGTTATCTAGTGACTTGATCTGTGATATAGATATTTTTAATGATTCTTTTACTGATTTTAAAGACTCTGTTGACGAGGTTCTGTCCAATGTTTTTATATAGAACCGATTTAGTTGTAATTTCGATTTCATTGTTTGTGATATTATGTCTGTTGTTATGTCCTCATGTTTTTATTATATTGCACTTGTGGGGCTTCGGCCCTGTTGACAACCAAGATTAAATAATAACAAGCTGTCAATCGTTTCGTTCAACTAACATTTTCTGATTTGTTGAATGTACTTTGATTCTATCTGAACGTACG
>OW203763.1:48231620-48269120 GCA_934045905.1 Leuctra nigra
AGGATATTTTTTAGTATTTGAACAATTTAATAGTGGTTTTGAGTCTCAAAAATGCACAAACTACTTAAACAACCCTTTAAGTGAATCTGCTCAAATCACAGCAAACAACCCCCTAGTGTTGTCCAGCAGGGGCGTTTTAATTTAATCTAAACCATTTAAGAGATTCTGGGACGCTAAATTTAATTTGCAAGGTAAATGGGAGGTAACATTACTCCACGCCAGTAAGTATATTATATTTTGAAAGGTTTCGTAGGTTTTTGTCTAAATTTTTTTTAATTTTTTATGATTATTTGTGGGGGGGGGGGGGGTAGACTGCTCAAGTGGTGGGGGGGTATTCCCCGAGCCCCCTCCCCCATCCTACGCGCCTTTATGTACATTATATTAAAACGGTTTATCGAGAATAAAAAAATGAGCGTTGATGAAAGCCTTTTATCCAATACGCATTATTAACAATAATTATAAATTCAATTACCGTGCGATATATGATATTCATGTTATGGAAAAGATGCGGAAATTATTCAGCCCCAATTTGAACTAAAAAATTTTAAATCGGGCCAACGGGAGCCAAGATATTGCCTTAGCTATATTTCCAATAGATGCCATCTTTAGAGGGCCCGCCATCTTGAAACCGCAGGCACGAATCAAATACCTCATGTTTAAAAAAGTTAAAGGGGGGGGGTCTTATTGAGATATTTGCTGAAGTATAACTTTTAGTCACAAAATGAACAATTATATTGCTTAGCAACCGCACAATTAGCCGGTTGGAATGAGAGTAAATATCGGCTTAGCGAAACGACAGAGTTCGGGAAAATGCAAAAACTGTGCTGTGGATTTCAAGTCAGGAAAAATGTCCAGTGAGGAATTTGTTGGCAATAGATCGGACTAATTTATCATGCAAATTATTTGGAAATTATAGTTATATCTCGGACGCAGCAGCAAACGAAAGTGCCTCATGTTGGATTTTTGTGTCCATTTTGGCACATTTTTTAGCAAAAAGACTACGTCATTAAAAAAATGGACACAAATTATTTTTTTCTATGTTAAGATAGTTGATCTGAAATTTTTTATTTTTGAATTGTGAAAATCGGACTGAAATTGAAAAAGTTATGGTCGATTTAAAATTTTCAAATTTTGACCCCCCCTTTTGGGTGTCTGTAGTGTTTTGGGCATGTTCCGATGGTTTTATTTTGACTTATTTTGAATGGTGGTGTGCTTGGACTGTTTGTAACAACATATTAAAAAATTAGCCTGTTATAAGACCGATGAAGCAAACTTCTTTATACGAAGAGATAGCCGTTTGATAATCCTAGACTATATCATTTGAAGCTTTCTGATATGTATTTATTGTATAGGAGGGGATTCAAGTAATTTATCATTTGAATGACGTCATTTGCGGTCTCATAAATAGGAACATTCTAGTTTGACTGTTCCTATTCCATAGAGATGGCCTTCCGAATCGTTTGGCGCTAGTTTCATACCGATCTGTCTACCAGTTTTCGAGATATGACGTTACTTCCGGTTTCAAAATGGCGGCTGAAATCTCTGATCCCATGAATTAGTATTTAAACATGATTACATTTTATTATAAGCTGTCTCAAATAGTATATTTATTGCATAAAAATTTAAATTTATGAGATTTTTAAAATGTGTGACGTAATATCCGGTTTCGGTATGGGAAACTGCAAATATTATTGATGATAATACATAAAGTTGACCGTCTTAATTGTTTAGCGCTGGTTTTGTTCAAATCTATTTAGCCGTTATTGAGATATGTCACTTCCGGTTTCGAAATGGCGGCTTCCGGTTGGTTTAAAACAAGTCAAATGGGATAACAAAAGTACACACGTTACATAAATATACAAATAATTGGATAAACCTTTGTTGCCGAAATGCCAATCGATGTATTCCAAATTTCATGACGTCATTTCCGGTTTCGTTAACATAGTTTTTAGTCTTTTTCTAATGATAATCCATATAGATGACTGTCCGAATCGTTTGGCGCTAATTTCGTTCCAATCGGTATAGCCGTTGTTGAGATATGATGTCACTTCCGGTTTCAAAATGGCGGCACAAAAAAAGTCATGGGGAGGAGGGCAAATCAGACGCAAAAAGTGCACATGTGGTAAAAAATTCAAATTATCGGTTCAGCCGTTTAGGCTAATGCCTGTTTACCGGATTTGAATTCCAGGAGGCTATGATTATTACTGATTAAAACCGCCCTAAAACACTGTTTTCACGGCCCTCTAGCTCGCAAAGGGCGTAACCTATTGTTCCCAAATTTTGTATAATATGTTGTAGGGTGGGCCATAGCTCGAAATTAAGATATCTCGCAACAATGTGAGATTTCCCAATTTTAAGATCCAGGAGGCCGAAGATGCCACTTTGTTGCTTACAGTAAAAGTGGGTTGCTCCAGCCTTTTTAAATGAGTGTGTGCGCGCGCCGTACGACTTGGCTGGCGTGGAGCGACCGCTCTACTAGATTTGTTGCATACGCCTATTTCCTGATTTTTCAGGGGAGCTGCCTAAAGATTAATTTAGTACCTAATATCTCTGAATAGTTATCTGTAGGTCGGCGGAATCTTATTATGATTGTAAACATGTCAGAGGTAATTATGGAATGGTTTATTAGTGTCATTTGTCTCTTGTTTTTCATAAGTATTGCAATTAAGTTTGGATATGGGACACAGGTCCGCACATTTGCCAACTATGACTATCTCGAGTGTCCCATATCCATGTTGTTCAGCTATAAAACCACCGTACATTGGCTATACAATTCATTTTCAACTAAAATATAATGCTGTCTACTGTTTCTTTAATTAATAATCAAAATAAATTATAAAATAAATTATGAAATAAAATATAAATATAATAAATTGTATATTTTTTTTGTTACATTAACTGTTTTGAAGAATGTCACAACAATATTATCTTAATTATAAACAATTAATTAGACATGTGACATTAGAAATTGAACATTGGCGATAGTGTTTCTGGCGTTCCTAGCCAATTGCTTCGCGAGTCACGTGACCAAATGAACACATTCTATTGGCTTGCCGAGGATATGGGACAAGCTTCATTGCCGAGGATATGCAACAAATAAACATTAAGAAAACCAATTTCCTTGTAATTTTCTGCACTGTTTTCAGTGGATATAATATGACAAGTAAGTACTAAGGAATACGTGGATGCATCAAACTCCAAAAGTGAAACAACGGATATGCAACAAATAAACAATTACACGACGTTTTGTTCAAAATTTTACGCTGTCAAGATGACAGCGTATATGCGTATATATGCAAATCAATTACTGATGCAACTCGATCTAAAACAGCCGCAGCCGCATCGTTTTGTTCTGCATGCTCTTTTCAAATTATTATCAAATTCTAGTGTTTTGACTGGAATTAAATTTGCAGCATCGTCTTGTCTTGTACAAAACAAGCAATGAATTCAACATGAAAATGTGGCGGTTGATAAGAGAAGAGATCTTTTGCTGTCACTTGTTGACAGTGGTTCGTCACTAGATTTCCTCATTTTGTTCCAGAGTATTATTTATTAGTTATCAGTGTATTTTTTCCGGCATTGAACATGAACTAAGTATTTGTCCTAAATTAACAGAAAAGTCATCGCCACATTCATTTATGTGGTGACTCAATAAGTTAACACGTGCCTCTGAGTTATTCATTTTCAAAACAAACATAAAATCCGTTTTTACTCGGGCCTTGATCGATTTATTAATTTAATATGAACTCACATCACTCAATATTTACACAGTAAAAATATACAACTACACTAATAGTTTTGTAAAACCATGGGTGTCAACCATGGGGATCAGTGGGTCTACGCGCGTTTACCTACAATCGCAACAATAAGTACCTACTAGGTAATGGCACTTTTTCAAAACGAGGATTAAATATACACCTTTATTAATAGCCAGAGCCCAACAATGTCAAGCACAACCGACAGAATAGCATTCTGAATCTATTCCATGAAATGAAGTAATTCATTTAGGGTGTGCTTTGTCTCCACACAAACTGCTGAGATTGCTTCACTAAACAGTAATTTCTTGTTCACGCCTCATTCTGAATTTGGAAATATTATGTAGGTATTATTGAAACACAGCACAATAAAAAAAACATAATTTGCTTATTCCCATTGCAATACGCTGTTTTTTGATATCCCTCGATGGGGAAACTGTAATATCGTTCGAGTATTTTGATTATAATTAACACATGAATTGTTATCCAATTAAGCAACAACTACTCATCATCAGAATTAAATCTAAAGTTTGAGTGATTTGAAGTCGAATTTGACTTTGAATAAACCTTGTTGACTTGCGCTTTGTTAGAAATGCAATAATATTTTTATTCTAATTTTTATAAATTAATTATATTAATTACGATCGTCCTAATTAATCAATGTGAAGAAGAGTAAACATAAGGTCTGTTCGTTTTGCTTACTGCACTTTACTGCTGACTGCAAATCCGTTCGTTTTCCATCAAACTTGCTGTTCCCTCACTGCGATTGTGTTCGATTTGACACTGACAGTAGCTGCGCAGTGACTGCTCTTACAGCTGGGTAGGGAGGTGATGTAAATGCACTTGCAGTAACTTTGCAGTAGGCGGCAAAATGGCCGATGTTTGAAATGTAAAATGTGTTTCTTATGGATGGATAGTGAAAAAACGCCTAAGGAGGAGGGAAATGAGTATTTGTTTCAAAGTTTAGTTTAGTTATATGTTATGAAATGATACATATTTATATAAAAATTCATTGGGATTAGACAAGAATTCTATAAATGCAGAACATAACCTCACTTATTTTTACATTCTTCCCGCCAAATTCACAAACCTCCCAACCAATAGGAAAAGGCCAGCCTGCCATCGCTGCCATCCTGCTGCAAATGCGTTCGTTTTGTGTTGGTACGTAAGCTACTGCAAGAGTTACCAGGGCCTACTGTAAGCTGCTGCTACTGCAACTGCAGTAAGCAAAACGAACAGACCTATAGTCGCCATCTATATTGTAACGAGAATACTATTACCGGTGCGCAGCTGCGCAGAATGGTCCTGAAACGTGTCATTCACGCGCATGAACCTAGCGGCATTGGTATTTCATTCTTATAAAGTTTAAGGTTGGTATTAGATCGAAGGCTGAAGGCTGGAAGGCTAACTTCTGCTCGGTCCGCCATAGCCGTTGAGGTAAGCTGAGAAAGCTGGGCTAGGAAGTAGCCGAAGAAGTACACGGGTTGGGGATCAACGACAGTAATCGCCGAATAGACATAATAGCCATTGATCGCGTGTCCCGTGACGGCTTCATCATCGACCCTACTGTACGTTTTGAATCCCATGCCGGACAAAGTGAAGAAGTCGACCAAGAGAAGAGAGATATATACGACCCTACTATCACTTATTTTACGAACAAATATGGATGCAAGTCTCTCGAGGTACTTGGACTCTTCATCGGCGCTAGAGGGACCATACCCAAATTTTTCAATTCATTTTGTACTAGATTTAAGATAAAGAACAGTGTTGTGATTAGATAATTTTATTTTTATCTAGATAAAGATATAGATAACCTGCCAAAAATTTATCTAGATAAGATAATAGATACATTTCCAAGAAATCATCTAGATAATAGATAAAGACAAAAAATAATTATCTAGATAATTGTAATAGATAATAGGTAATTTTTTTACCAATACTACTGTTCCCCAATTGTTTTCGAATCCTAAATTTGGAACTAAAATTTTTAAAAAGTGGGTCCGTCAAAACAAGCCAACTCATGTGACTAAATGAAGATGATTTTCCTTTTTCATATCATCTGATATTTGAGGTTTGTGCATGTTCATACACACAAATACATTTTGAATTTTATATTATTTATCTAGATAATTGCCAGTAATATTTTTTGTCTAAATTTTAATATTGGTTCAATACACATTGCATAACGTCTGTGCAAAATTTTTAGTTGCGGAATCAATTCCTTCAATACTTATTAAATGATAATGTATGCATTTAACCTAGCGGCATTGGAATTTTATTTCTACCACAGTTTAGATTGGTATTAGACGGATGGCTGAAGGCTGGCAGGCTAACTTCAGCCCATTGATTGGTTCAGTAAGTATTTTACTTCTTTATTTCTTTCAGTTTCTATATGCACCATTTTTTACAAATAATTCTGATGTTGCTCTATTGTTATATATTACGCACTTTTTATGTTATTTTTTTTCTCATTTCTGTATACTGTATTGTTTATTTTTAATATTTTGTCTCCCACAGATTATTTCGTGTACTTTTGGCTGTGTGGGGTGCATTAACTTAGCCCAGCCACAAAATGTTTTAAAAAAACGAAAAAGATAGTCGTTTTGTGCTAGTTTTGTGCTGAAATGTGCCGTAAAAAAATCGTTTTGAGCTGTCACCGTTTAGAGTGAATGTTAATTTTTAAGTGGCTGGGATAAGTTATGCAAAATCAAGCAAAAAATAAAAACTTCGTATTAGTTAATTTTCTTGCACTGTCCTGTCACCAAAACAGTGACAGCTCAAAACGATTTTTTTACGGCACATTTCAGCACAAAACGAGCACAAAACGACTATCTTTTTCGTTTTTTGATATCATTTTGTGGCTGGGCTAAGTTAATGCACCCGGCTGTGTGGCATAGTTAGTAGATATGTGTATTGTTTATATTGATATGTGTACAATTGTGTGCAATAAAAAAAATTAAGGACGTTCTTGTAATGAAATGTACTTTTATTATAAAATATTATAATGTAAATATAATAATAATACATTTTAAATGCTAAAAACTTATCAGGCATATCAAGAGAAGATTGGAATTCTGGATCCGTTTTACTTTTTTTATATCATTAACCTCCTTTTGTCCAGAAAATGTAATTTATTTTGAATTTATAATATAAACATGGACAATGTCTAAGACGAGCTACCTTTGCTACAACATAGAGTTGGGAGATGTTTAGAGTGTCTTAAGCAATAAGCATTAAAAGTATACACATTTACTTATACCAATTATTATCCCATACTAAACAAGCATGCTTAAAACATCCTTTTTAACAAATAAAAATAAGTATGGATCGATATAAGGGATTATGCTCAGGAAGAACCCGGATCTCTGAGGAGGCATCTTCTGGGGAGCGTTGCTGCCTGAGAAAACATGGAAAGGATTGAAAATCTCTCGTAATTAATCATTTATTTTTCCCTAATCTTCACTAATTTAAAACGTTTTGTCACAACGTCAGTGGAACGGAATAAGTAGGTATTTCTTGTCATTCGCATAGTGTGCTCAAAGCATTGCATTTTATAAATGAAATGAGTGCAATTGAATGATCCAGTGGACATTGAGTTTTCTTATAATATAGCGAGCTCATTTCTAGCATGTCCATGATCCATGTTGGCGTTGTCTTCTCTTTCCATGAAAGCACATCTGGTCTTGGAAAGGAATTCGAAACTCGACGCTGTATCTGAGACTCTTCAGAAGTGTCAAACAAGTTGACTGGCAGGTTGTAAGAAACGGTTTATGAATTTCCTTGTCTTCATTATTTACACAACGTATTGACACCTCGACCTATTTTAAAAACTTCTCATGAAAATTGTTGTATAGTTTTGTTTGAATTTAAATTGTGAAGAAAAGAACCTATAAGATACCAGTAAATGTTATTTGTCTATGTAATTATCATGCAGGTATGGACGCGAGTCGAGTATGAACAGTGACTTGTCACCTACACTATACCATGACACCTAACGTCACATTACATACAAGTAATTTTACTGATTGCTTAACAAATCACTGTTAAACTTTATTAGCGACATTTCTCTATTACGAACCAAACGATTTTCAAACTTCATATTATCTATACCTTGTCGTTTATGAGAACTTGCTAACATGCTCAACAGGGTTAAATATTTACTCGTAGTGTTATCTGTTCCCAGATCACAAACACATAATAATAATGCATGGTGCAGTTTATTGCTAGAGTCAATAGCTCATTGCACAGCAGACATCCCATAGGATCCTTTCAGTCGTAGAATATAGCAATCCACAACACAGATGTCATCTACTGAGTCCCAGAGAAAAAATAACGCACCTTACCCATATTTTCTAATTTTCAGAAAGGGCGAAAAATGATAACATATAAAAGTATGTTGGACAGTATGTATTTTAAAATCAAAGTTTTCAAAATCAAATAATAAATTATATAAATATAAATATAAATAGATTAATATTAAATAATTATAAAATTTTATATTTCATTTTAATCTAAATAATAGGGTTTAAATTTAGGTGCGTGAAGTTGACCCCCCCCCCCCCCCCCCCCCCCCCACCCCAGCACAAATTCTGGGACCATGCGCAAAAATTTCTAAAAAGTTTAGAAATAATCTACATATTCTGACTTTACGCTCAACTTCAAGATTCCATAATTTTCGTTCTATTCATTCAAATTGATTGAAATTTTTACACAATCGATCTTAATATATTTTCAATATAATTTTAAATTTTCAGCTTGATATCGTACGTAGTTTTGAAGAAACAGCGTTCCGGCCATTGAAAGTTTTCTCGACGCGCGCTATTTGAGCTCCGTATAATCAATTTTTTGACAACCAAATTTGAACAGCTGTAACTTTTTTCCTACAATAGTAATGTTTTTGAAACTTGCACATATTAAATTTTGGTATGTTTTCTATTATGTGTACACATTTTAGATTCCTATCTATAATAGTTTCGATATAGTGATCCATAAAAGTATCTGTTTTCTATTGAAACTTAAGAATAGCAATCTATACACTTTGCTTTATGTACCAAAGTACAAGATTGCTATTAGATTTACTATTAGATTGCTATAAGATTGCTATTCTTAAGTTTCAATAGAAAACAGATACTTTTATGGATCATATTTCAATTCAATACGGATGTATTATGATTCTGTGCGTTTGGTACGGAATTCCTGTTGGAGAAATTACACGTATACCAGTGCTCGCTCATCAACGCGTTACACTGAGCGTTTTCCTAGTTAATATATAATCAAGCGAGCGGAGCGAGCGACTCCACTTGAAACTTATTGCTCGAATCTCTGTGTTTTTGTTTATCTGTGTATTTCGCATTACATTTTAATTTTAAACGAAGTAGCGGATCTGGCCAATTTTTATACAAAAGATTCATTACTATCCAATGCAGAAAGCTAATGATTTCCAGCAAAATCGGTCCATTAATTTCATCGGAAACTTGAATTGTAGTTTGTACATAGCTTGGCAATATGAAAGAAACTCAACTCTATGTGCAATAAAACTGGAATCGGTTGACTGATCATCACAAAATTTTGCATGGTCATTGGTACCTGCATTACCTGTGTTTTCTGACAAACCTGTAAAAATCTGTAATGAACTTCAAAAGTAATAGACATTTTGCAGACATTAATTGTAAGCTTAATTTAAAATGGCCTGTAGCCACACCACCGTTTGACCTATCAAAATAGTATTCTATAAATCTGATCAAACTCATATTTTGCATGGTCGACTAACATTGCCTCTTATATTACACTAATGTTTTCCACTGCAACTGGATCTGATTTGCTTTATGTACCAAATGTAAGATTGCTATTCTTAAGTTTCAATAGACAACAGATACTTTTATGTTGATTATGAGTGTATCATATTTAAATTAATATGGATGTATATGATTCTGTGCGTTTGGTACGGAATTCCTGTTGGAGAATTTGCACGTTCCGGTGCTCGCTCATCAACGCGTTACACTGAGCGTTTTCCAAGTATAATTTTATATCACATTTTAATCTAAATAATTGTTTTAAATTTCAATAATTTCTAAATTTCTATATTTCGATAATTCTATAGTCAAATAGTTTAGAAAGAACATTATAAAACTCCGAATGACGAACTTTCAACACCTCTCTTCTATTCTATTGAACAGTAAGTTTTCCTCTTATCATTGAAACACGTCTGTATCAGATTTATTTATCGTCATTATTGTCATATAAAGAATGACACAATGTCGATGTAAAGTAAATGTGCCAAAACATCGATCAACTTATTGCACAGAAGTGACCACAAAGTTTGAACTTGGCTCTTTTTCTATCCTCAAAACGGAACAGGTTGGCTGAGTGGTAACTCTCTGAACTTGTATTCCGGAGGCCCGGGTTCGATTCCCGCGGCCGTCCTTCCTGACTGGGTTTTTTCGTGGTATTCCCTCAGTCGACAGGCAAATGCTGGGAAGGCACCCTACTGATAGGCCACGACCGCCTCCTTCCCACATTCCATCCTTACCTACTCTTCACCATCATCTCCCAATCATCATCATAATCATTCATCTGTCGCCATTAGCCTCGCTGCAGAACAGTGCGACGTTAAGCCCCAAACAAAAAAATATCTATCCTCAAAATATCACATACCATTCATTCGACATGTCCTGAATCATTATTTACATGTTTCGTGCATTTTATTTTAATTTCACCGAGGGAGAACTGATCTTGATTAAGTCATGGAAATTACTCTCGTAGGAACACGAGCCCTTGCTTTAAAAACCATTTAAAATTTAAACGTGCAAAAAATGTATTTGAGTTACACCTGGAAAACGTCTATGGCCTCTGGCCTATAGAGAGTGTTTTTGTCACATAATGAAATGCTTTGACTTTATACTGGTTCGGTGGCTGTACTCTGCCGCATGGTGATCGTCTTCATTAGGCTACATTAGGAGCGTCCGAGGGTTTACCTCATTAATCCCGTACCATTATCGTAATTACGAGAACGGTTTACATTCGGATTGAGCGTCGTTTAGTTATCTGCTGTTGATACTTAGTATCAATCCACCATCAAACACTATTTAAACTTTAACAAAAAAGTTACTTAATACTAAATATTGTAGATGGTCAATCAATCCACCATCAAACACAAAAAAGTAACTTACTAATAATATTTTGTAGAATGTGGAACTTCTAATTTCAAAGAATTTCTGAAAAAAGTAAACAAAACGGGCATATGTATTATACGTATACACTCGAACAAATAATAAACGGTACCTCGAAAGAAATGGATTGCCTGATAAAGGTTTGATGGCATCATCCCATGAAGTCTGTGCTAATGCATTATCTAACTCTTAGGTAGCTCTGAATTCATTGACAATAAAAGGATTGATTATCAAGGAACCAGACCAGCAGCCAATCCGTTTAGTGCCAAATACCGTTTTTAATTATTGGTTGGAGTGTACATAATTCCGCTCAAGATTATATAGATACTGCACAACATTAATCTTCTCCTCGAATTTTATTGAGATTTTGGAATGCACTGCTCTTCCTGCATTCGTATGAACTAAATACAAAAATATCCATCTCGAACTTTTAATTAACAACTAAACGTATGTGATTATGTGCATCATAACTAACATACTACCTGATATAATAACTCCGCTCTGCAATACATCTTGCGTTCTCGTGACAATGGTATTGCCCAGGCGAGTAGGAATTGGGGGGAAATGGGGGAACGGACCCCCCTGTCTGGATCCTGACCTCCCCCCCTGCCAGAGATCCTGCCCCCCCCCCCCCCCCCCCCCCCCCGCCCTGCTAGAGATCCTGAACACCCCCAGATATATCACTTCCAGATATACACAAATGTTGATTTAGAGATGCAAAAATGCATAGATTTGCTCAACTGTGAGGTTGAATTCTCACAATTTTTGCAAGTTTTGCAAAGCTAATTGAACAGAGGTATTATCTAATGAGACAACTCATTTACTCATTTGTCCAACATGATCATCCTCAGGAGTAAAATTTAATAATTACACTATTTGATACCAACCCACACAGATTTTGTCTTATTGCTTATTGATTTTGCTTATTACAACCTTTTTCAAAGGTAATCCAAAATCGATTCTCTTTTACTAGAATTAAAAAATTTACAGGTTGTGTTGCATATTTTGTCTAAAGAATATTGCTCACACATAAATTTCTTTGAAAAGAATGATAAAATAGCTATAGCTTCAAATTCGATTCTTTTGCATCAAAAATAAAAAAGGCCCTCCGGGGCTAACTGGGGAACGAGCCCCCAGACCCCCTTGTACCGGCGCACGGCCTTTCCCTGACATCCACCGATCCCCGATAATTTTGACCCCCCCCCCCCCCCCCCCCTCCCACTCAAAATAAAGTTCCCAGGCTAGGAGATGTCTACCCAGGGCGGATATTCTAAATGTCCTTGTCGTCTCGTTTCACTTGATGGTCTCACTGCTATCTATTTAACATGGTATTGACGCCGTATCAATTGATACGAGACGATACAAGGGATTTAGACTTAAGGGAGGGTACGTTTTTGCGTTATGCGATTATATTCTCTGCCGTGAACGGTTTCTGGACTTTTAAAAAATAACGCTAAACTCAAAACCTTTCAACGGGCCAACTTATTAACTAAGTTATAAGTTATAATATCTTATTATTAAATAAGTCAACTTATATTTTACTACATGCAATAGTGCTTCCATTCAATACAATGTGCAAGCTATCAATAATTGCTGTTACTGCTTTCAGTGGTTCTCAAACTGTGTGCCACGGATGGTTTAAGGGCGTCGGGACCAGTCGGCGAAATTTGAAAGGATCAGTATCAAATCAAAATGTCAAAATATTTTCAAATTGCATACAAATTGTGACTATTTGCGGCCGGACACTCAAATCGCTGAGGGGGTATTTTTTCGAGGGCAAACAAGGTTTCTCCAATATAGTTTTTAGACCCATTTTGTAAAGTCCGACTCATATCTGACTTGGGGCGCCACATATTTAGGGGGGAAAAAAATCAAGACTATAGTTCAATTGAAGAGTGACTTTCCAAACTTCACCAAGTCAGAATTCTTAGTTTTGAGATAATATTTACTATTTTTTAATTTAGCTTCTTGCCATAAGTTATATTAGTCAACGTCATATTGCGGTATTCCAGAATCCAATGAATAAATATTTGGTTTGTTGCCAGCAATATTGATAATTTGGTATTTTAAGTTTCAAGATTGCTTCGAAATCGATATATAAGTCACAGTTTTCTAATGATTTTTCCACTTAATCACTCATTTACTTCTTCCACTCGACGGACTTTCCATCAACTTAGCACAGCGACTCTTAAACTGGGGTCTACAACTGGGGTCCATCGAAGTCTTTAAGAAATATTCCTAGCATTTTAAACCAAACCAAATAAAAACTAAATAAAAATATTTGCCAATATATGTATCAGCCCATTCTCACAAATGTTTAGTGATGAGGATCTTGAAATAAATTCACTTTTGATTGACAGTTTTGTTTTCAGCTGGCAGTAGGGTGGCGAGGGGAATTTTATGGGAAAATATATCTATTGGGGAATTTGCCGCCGTTAAAAACACAAAAACATTTTTTTTAACAAATTCTCATAATTGTGAAAAAATAATCTTCAGTGATCGGAATTACTGAAATCCATTGTTCAAAACGAATTCAAAGTCCAAATTTACTTTGGATTTCAAAATTTTCCCGAACCTATGCGGCCCGGACCCGCATGTTACTGGGAGGCCCTCCCCCATTCCCCCCGTTGTCGTGCGCAAACTGTTTTCCCAAAGCACGGATTTGCCATTCATTGGGAATGGGGTTAAAAGGGAAATGTAGCAAAAAGGTAAAGGGAAATAACCGCAACGGAAATTCAACCAGGGCGGAAATATAAGCGAAAAACTCTTTCATGGAAAATTATAAAAACACTAATTTATGGAGTTGTAAATCAACTAATCAAATTATTGATCAATATCCATGTTGTGATCAAGGATTTTATATTTTAACATTTTTAATAGGTATATGTTATTTGTTATGTTTTTGTTTATTTTTAATTTATTTTTTTATTATATATTTATTTTATTTTATTAACTCATATTATCATATTTTTTATTTATTTTCTCCGTTCAAGGTTGTAAACATCACGGTATAACTTTTTGCTGGTATATGATTAGGACAAAGGTATCTACATGCCATTATCTCTATCCCCAATACCAATTTTGATTTGGATATTCACAGTTTATCAATGAGACATTTTACTTCTGCCGTGACAAACCTATTTACGGGTGCTCTATAACTAGTTTAAATGTATTCTTATTAGTTTTAATATGTTTCTGATGTTGTTTAGTTAATTGTTTAAATTATTAATATGTATAATGTATTGCACTTGTGGGGTTCACCCTGTTGCTAATAAATACATTATAAATTATAAATTATTATTATTATTATTTAATTATTATTATTTAATAATTATTATTATTATTATCTTTCTTTATTATCACATATTTTACATGGCATGTCAACACATCTCCAGAAGTAAACAATACCTCTCAGGCGATGTATACATAAAATAACTAAATCAAAAAGTACATAATATTAAATGAACACAAGGGAATAATTACATTCAAACAAATAGCTACAAAATTGGCAAACTATAAAACTTTTCTCAAAATATGCGCAGTTCCCAGTACAGCTGTCTTCTGAAGCTCAGCAAAATGATGTAGTCCAGGCACCTCCTTTAAGTGAGTATGGAAACTCCTTCCAACAGTTCCAGTAGCGCCAATAATGATAGGGATTATTGACGCTTTCAACCCCCACATCCTCTGTACCTCGATCTGCAGGTCTTTATACCGGTTTTTCTTCTCTGCTTCTTTTACAACTGTGTTATTGTCTGATGGTATTGCAACGTCAATCAGGAGGCATTTCTTATTGACATAATCTTTAACCACTACATCTGGGTTATTGTGGGGGATGTGTCTATCGGTTTGAACTTGCAAATCCCACAAAATAGTGGTGTGATTCTTGCTGGTGGTCACACTATTCGGGACATGTTTGTACCTTAGGGCATACTTCAATTTCGTAAAATCTACATAAGTCCCAATGCAATCTTCTACACACTTGATTATGCCTTTCTAAATATTCACATTTAGCAAGAACAGGACACCCCGAAACGATGTGTTCAACAATTTCGTTGAATTTTTGGCACAATCGGCACATTCCATCACTACCATTTTTAAAACTTTCAGTTTCTCCCTTGAAATTTCCAGTGTTCAGCCACTGGAACGGATCTTCCTGATTGTACATGCAATTTTCAACGGTTCTTATGAACTGCCTGTGCATCGGTTTTAGTCTCCTAAATTTTGTCCTTGTTCAGTGCGTGTATCTTCATCTTCACTTTCCTTCTCATGTCTCAATATTATTATCATATATTATATTATATTATTATATTATTATAATATTATTATCATAATATTATTATTATGATAATTATAATTTAATAAATAAATAATAAAAGTTACTTTTTGTGTGCACATTTGGAGTTATGACACTGCAATCATAAATATAGCATTACGTATTTTTGAATCGCTCTACAATTTTTAGTTTTTACTCGGTAAGAACTCGAGTCCGAACTAAAAACCAGAAAAAAAATATTTTTATGAACCTGAAGTCAAATCTATCTCCAAATTGATTTGATGAACCTGAAACTGAACTGAACCTGAACTGAACTGGCTTATTGTGTGGTCGAAAATCACTTACAGAAATACTTACATGCAGCAATGACGACCAAACCCAAAACAAATTGATGCATATTTTGTTAATCGGTGTCATTCTTTTCATCGCGCATGCGCATTTTGTTCATTAAGTTTTAATTAGTATTAAATTGGTTAAGAGTGCACAGAAAACAGCAAACATGGTGTCAATAAAAGATAGGGGAGACTGGGGCACAGTGGGCCGACTGTACCAAGTGGCCCACTGTATCTTAGTCTCCCCTACATACCCATCTAGTGGAGCGGTCGCTCCACGCCAGCCAAGTCGTACGGCGCGCACACTCTCAAATAAAGGCTGGAGCAAACCCACTTTTACTGTAAGCATCAAAGTGGCATTTTCGGCCTACTGGATCTTAAAATTGGGAAATCTCACATTGTTGCGATATATCTTAATTTCGAGCTATGGCCCACCCTACAACATATACCAAATTTGGGAACAATAGGTTACGCCCTTTGCACGCTAGAGGGCCGTGAAAACAGTGTTTTAGGGCGGTTTTCATAATAATAATCTCAGTAGTAGTAGTCTCCTGGAATTCAAATCCGGTAACATGGCCACAGCCAAAACGGCTGAACCGATTGATCTCACATTTTTACCACGTGTGCACTTTTGGCGTCTGATTTAACCTTCACCCCATGAATTTTTTGTGCCGCCATTTTGAAACCGGAAGTGACGTCATATCTCAACAACGGCTAGACCGATTGGAACGAAAATAGCGCCAAACGATTCGGACGGTCATCTATATGGATAATCAATAGCAACAGACTAAAATTTATGTTAACGAAACCGGAAATGACGTCATGAAATTTAATTCATCGATTGGCATTTCGGCAACAAATTTGATCCAATTATTTTGATATTTATGTAACGTATGTTCTTTTGTGATATTATTTGACTTGATATAAAACCAACCGGAAGCCGCCATTTTGAAACCAGAAATGACATCATATCTTAATAACGTCTTAATAGATTTAAACGAAACCAACGCTAAACAATTTAGACGGTCAACTTTATGTATTATCATCAATAATATTTGCAGTTTCCCATACTGAAACCGGAAATGACGTCACACATTTTAAAAATCGCACAAATTTACATTTTGATGCAATAAATATACTATTTGAGACTGCTTATAATAAAATGAAATCATGTTTAAATTATAATTCAAGAGGTCAGTGATTTCAGCAGCCATTTTGAAATCGGAAGAAACGACGTAATATCTCGAAAACTGGTTGACAGATCGGTATGAAACTAGTGCCAAACGATTCGGAAGGACATCTCTATGGAATAGGAACAGTCAAACTAGAATTTTCCTATTTATGAGGCCGGAAATGACGTCATTCAAATTTATAAATCATTATAATCCCCTCCTATACAATAAATACATATTCAGAAAGCTAAAAATGATACACATCATTTATAGTTATAAATTCTATGTGGCAGTGCAGAAAGTTCAGCGGCCATTTTGAAAACCGACGTGTTGCCATATCTCGGAACTGGGTTGACCGATTGGAATGAAACCTTTGTTTTTTTCATGAGAATAACCAAATTGTAAAGGGTAATTTTTTTTAAAGGATTTAGTAATTGTTCATGTGATATGTGTCACACGTAAGTTGTAAGAATAAACTAAAAAAAGTATTGATATCCCCATAAAAAACACTCCGTGTAAAAATACCAGCCAAGTCTCTTCAACTTAAAAAAAATAATGAAATCTAAAAATTCTGCACTGAAAAGTATTGATATCAAAAAATTAGCCAAGTCAAAACTTTATTTGAAAATCAAAAAATACTTGGCGCATCGTTTTTTTAGGGCATTATAGGTATACTATGTTTGTTTGTTTTTTTGTTTTAACATTTTATTTATTATAAACAGGTTAATACATATAGTCAGACTAGGCCACATAGCCATGACTGGCTAGCCTGTGGCAATACATAATTCAATAAACCATAATAAATCATAAAGAAATACAATATCAATATTGCAGACATAATTAATTAATTCAATAAACAATACAAATTCATAAGAAATACAGGATTATATTACAAAGTATTTACCAAACGTAATTGAGTTGTATAGGAAAAATAACATTAATAATAATACTCATCTGAATCATAATAATAATAATAATAATAATAATAATAATAATAATAATAATAACATATTCAATTAATGATCTCTATTTATCAACCAATCTTTGATTTCCTTTTTAATAATAACATATTTATCTAACTGTTTCAAAACAGGGGGAATGATATTAAAAATAGTAGGGATTGTATATTGAAGCCGCCTTTTGCCATGTTTATTTGCTGGCACCTTCAGTGTTCCCTTTTCCTTTGCTCTCGTATTTACTTCATGATCGTATAATATTTTATATTCATCGTCAAAGTAATACCGTATAATTAATTTATACAAGAAAATATCAAAAATGTTAAGGAAATTCAAATATGCAAAAAAACTATCATTTTTATAATTAAATTTAATCTTCACATAATTTGGCGTTATAATATTAATAATTCTTTTCTGAACCATAAAAATCCTCTGTAAATGCACATCAGAAGCATTACCCCATGCCAATACCCCATACGTCATAATTGACTCAACCAGCGCATAATACACTATTTTTATTAATCGCAATGACAAAATATCGTTTAAATTATATAATCTATATGCACATATACGCAATTTATTACAAAGAACATTAATATGAGGGCGCCATATACATATACATGTATATGTATATTTCATGTATAATTTATAATTGGCTTATACTTCCAAGCTATTTATGTACACGATGCGCCAAGTATTTTTTGATTTTCAAATAAAGTTTTGACTTGGCTAATTTTTTGATATCACTACTTTTCAGTGCAGAATTTTTAGATTTCATTATTTTTTTTAAGTTGAAGAGACTTGGCTGGTATTTTTACACGGAGTGTTTTTTATGGGTAGATATTACACTAGAAAAACGCTCAGTGTAACGTGTTGATGAGCGAGCACAGAACATGAAACATCCCCAGTAACGATACACGACACGGCACGACGATTTTCTTTGCAACTTTACAATCTCCAAATACTCTGGATGAATAACACATACTTTTTCCAGAAATCTTTTGACAACCCATACTAAACTCGTAAAATGACAATTAATAATTGACTGATTGAGCTTACAATATGTTAAATTTTAGATAATGTTGGTCTTGATCACCATGCAAAATTTGAACTTAATCGGAACTTTTGATTGTCGACCAATCAGAAGATATTATTTAAACTTAAACCAATTGGAGGATTTGTCCTTCGTACTGCATTTGATTTGATATGCGCTATCTCAAAAATGCTTTTATCTAGTGGAGCGGTTGCTTCACCCAGCCAAGTCGTACTGTACACTCACACTCACTCAACATACAGTAAATGCCTAATAAACTAAGGAGCAGACCAAACACTTTTACTGTAAGCAACAATATGGCATTTTCGGCCTACTGGATCTCAAAATTATGAAATCTCACATTGTTGCGAAATATCTTAATTTTGAGCTATGGCCCACCTGACAACACATATCAAATTTGGGAACAATAGGTTATTCCATTTGCGAGCTAGAGGGCCGAGAAAACAGTGAAATTGCACCCCTTTTAAAAGCTATCTGGTGATTCAGATATCAGGAAACACCGCTATCACCGCTACTGCCTAAATGGCTTAACCGATTGATCTGAAATTTTTACCACATGTGCACTTTTGGCGTCTGAGGTGCCTTTTTATAAAACCAACCGGAAGCCGCCATTTTAAAACCGGAAGTGACGTCATATCTCGAAAACTGCTTGACTGATCGGAATGAAACTATCGCCAAATCATTCAGACGGTCATCTATATGAAATATCAAAAGTCGAAATATACATTTACTATTACCGAAACCGGAAATGACGTCATAAAAATGAGGAATCAGACTTTAATCACCTCTAACTACAATAACTACATATTCAGAACATTTATAGAAATACATTCTAGGTGGCTGTTATTTCAGCCGCTATTTTGAAAACCCGAAGTGATGCCATATCTTGAAAACGGCTGGACCGATTGGAACGATGCTTTCGCAATTATTCATGGAATATCCCTTTTATTTAGAACCAAACAAAACTTTTCTTAGTACCTAACCAGTTCGTAAATGGCTTTTTTTTAAAGGAATTAGTCATTCTCTTTGTTGCTCCGATATGTCTTACAAGCTGTGTAAATAAACTAAAAAAATGAGTGATATCCCTATAAAAAACACTCCGTGTAAAAATACCAGCCAAGTCTCTTCAACTATAAAAAAGAGAAGAAATCTAAAATTTCAGCACTGAAAAGAAGTGATATCAAAAAATTGGCCAAGTCAAAACTTAATTTTAAAACCCAAAATATACTTGGCGCATCGTGTATATAAATAGTAAGAAGCATATGCTAAATATTAAATGTACCTAAACATATATAATATACCTATAATGCCCTTAAAAACGATGCGCCAAGTATATTTTGGTTTTTAAAATTAAGTTTTGACATGGCCCATTTTTTGATATCACTTCTTTTCAGTGCTGAAATTTTAGATTTCTTCTCTTTTTTTATAGTTGAAGAGACTTGGCTGGTATTTTTACACGGAGTGTTTTTTATGGTTTTGTTTACTGTAAATTGTGGACTGCTTGGCTGCTCTACCGGCCTTGTAGCAGAAGACTATAAAGAAGGCAGGGATGAAAATGTATACATTTTTCATATATTTCAACATCATGGAATAAAATGTCCTTAAAATGACAAAAACTTTTGAAAATAACGACAGATTAGACTGAAAATTAGCAAAAATACCTAAAATGTTTGGTATACCATATGGCCTTGCGAAGTTTTAAGTTGATCGGTCAATCGGTTCTAGTTTAAATTTCAAAAATCACATGAAATATGGTTTCCAATTTTAACAAATGAGAGGATTTGGCTGAAACTTTGTATGATTGATGACAATGTTGGTCGTAATGACTAGTCAAAATTTCAAATTGATCGGAACAACCAATCGAAAGATAATTTTTTTTAATTTGAACCAATCACAGTATCCCGTTCAAAAACGATCTCAGAGACCGCATAGAATACGTTAGTATGTGTGCAAAATTTCAGATCGATTGGTTGAGCGGCTTGACCTGGGCAGTGCACACAAAAAAATACAAACTAACCGCTCAATAAAATGCAAAAAGTATCTTTTAGATCCATTTGAGCTCTCCAGAGGGCACAAGAGGCCAATAATGGGCTAAATATGAGTTGACAAAGTAAATAAGTAATTATTGCAAGCAGTACGGTACGAATTAAAGAATTATCAATATTTAATTGGAGAGAACACATTTTTAATACCTAGATATCTGTGAAAATTGTGAAATTTTAATCGGGGATGATTAAGTTATTACTTATTAGGTATGTCCAAAAGATGTCGAATAATAATAACTTTCAGACAATTCAACCATTAATTACAGCAAACATGTGGATATTGAAAAAATTATGTTTCGTGTAAAAACATGTGAAATAATTATAGAGTATTCAATTTGGAAATGATCGGGTGCAACATTGTTGACATAAATGTAAAAAATATAAATGCATGTCCTTAATCGGAGTGACTATTTTCACCAACCGGTGAAAATAGCATCAAAGGCTATTTTCACCGGTTGGTTAAAATAGCATCAGAGGCTATTTTCACCGTGTACACGCTTTTAACTATGTGTTTATGATGAAGTTTATTTGTACAATACATTTCGGTTCTAAAAATCATATTCATTATTGATTATTCCCGAGTTATTGCCTTGACTAAAACTTTTGACTTCATGCACTAGATGCACCTGTAGGTGACTTCATGCACCTACTATTATACTATTATATCTTAATTTTAATTTTAACTATAGGCTAGAACTTTTTTCTTCTTACAGGTTATATGGAAGAACCGACGCATGTGTCTGAATATCGCCTCTTTTGTAATGTATTCTTCGTGCAAAATAAAGACATAATAATAATAATAATAGCTATTTTCTGACTTACGACCCTTCTCTTCCAACACAAATGCAGAAAGTAGAAATTGTAGTGGACTTGGGACCCATGATTTCTTATAAGTAAATGAATAACTTTCATAGTTTCTTGTAGATTGCAAACTTAATGTGTGGGGTAAGGTTCCATTTCGGTTCCATAAGGGTTCTAATCGCTTCCATCAAATTCAGAAAATAATGTTTATAATTTTTTTTAATTCGACTTTTGGGAATTTACATGCTCAGAAATGTCTAACATTAATTTTACTCGATTATCATTTATTTGAGAAACTGTACATTGGCACTAAATCATTTCAGATTTGAAACGAAATGAAGTAAAAATTCGATGAAATTAATTATTTAAAGAACCCTTATGGAACCGTTATTGAACGGTTCCATGTAGGTTCTATGGTTCAATTCGGTTCAATGTAGGCTCTAGCGGCCTACATTGAACTAGAGTTACAACCTTATTCTACTAAAATAGAGCAAAAAATTACGAATATTTTGACGTATCTAACTCAAAAATTATATTTTTTGAGTTACAACCATAGCATTCTAAGGGTGCGTTATATAAAAGATAATATCAAGGATAATACGTACACTCCCCCAAATAATAAACGGTACTCGAAAGAAAATGAATTGACTGATTAAGGTTTGATGACATCATCCCATGAAGTCAGTGCTAACGTATTATCTAACTATTTTAGGTGAGCTCTGATTTCATTGATAATAACAAGGATTGATTGTCAAGGAACCGGCCCAGCAGCTCATACGTTTTGTACCAAGTACCGTTTATTATTTGGGGGAGTGTACCTACCGATAATACTATTTGTGAATCTGGACCCGGCCATTGTCCCAAAACTCACCTTATTTTGACCAATTTAACTGCCAATTGCATTTGTTATTGCCTAGAAAATAGTTTTTATAACATTCATCAAAATAATTGGACAGATAAAAGATTATTTAAATTTTTTTTCGAATTTACCGACTTATAAAGTGCATTTTTTGTTACAAACAGACTGTCAGCCTCTGACGCATACAATAGGCAATAAACTCGGGAATAATCAATAATCAACAAGATATTTCAAATCGAAATGTAATAAACTTCATCATAAACACATAGTAAAAAGAGTCCACTCGGTGAAAATAGCCTTTGAAGCTATTTTCACCAACCGGTGAAAATAGCCTTTGAAGCTATTTTCACCAACCGGTGAAAATAGTCGCGTCCATATTTAATTGTTACTGAAAAGTCATAGAGGTATATTAAAAGCAAGATTTGATAATAATTTGATATTACAATTAACTGAATGTACCAAGACACTTGTTTGTTCTCAAACCCATCTGTATAGCTTCAATCTAAAGAGGAACCAATAATCATTTTGCTAATTGTATTGTAAATTAGAGTTCAACTTTGTTGTATGATTTTCTTAATTAGATTGAAATGTACATAGGTACATAGGTACATAGTTACATCCGAAGCCGTTGCTTTTGCCAAACAATTTACATGGAAATTGAACAAAAGACATATTATTTTAACAGGTAGGCGCAAAAGGTCCTAAAAGGTATGTAAAGATTCAGATAAAGTACCTCTTTTGATTATAAATTAATGTTGCGCCAATAAATTATTTATCGAACTTCACATAAAAAACGTTGATTCAGCAAGTGATTTTATTTGTTCACCAAAGTGTTCTTTGCCACTGATTTTAGATGAAATTGTCTCGGAAACTCAGGGCATAGTTTGTAAGTTGTAGTTTTGTAAGTTTGGTCAAGTTTGTATTTGGAATGTTTGGATGTCTCGATACAATTCGATAAGATGCACCTTGAGGAAGAAGCCAACGTAAATAACATTATGTATTAGGTACAATGTAAAATGTAATATCATCGCATTTTGCAAACTTCAAAACATTGGAAGAGTTTTACTTTTATGGCTCACAGCTCATAGCTTTTAGGAGACTGACATTTTAAAAAGCTGCTCAATGATGCATAAAATCGGCTCGATTACAATTTGAAAAAGTGGCCTAACTCGTTTTTATTGAAGTTAAGACGGCTGGGCGTTTAGAACCCGAAAATAGTAAACTAAATAAATAATAAATAAATAGTAAAATAGGTTTTTTTTTAGTAAAATAGGCGTTTAGAACCCGAAAATAGTAAACTAAATAAATACTAAATAAATAGAAAAATAAGTTCTAAACGCCTGCTGGACAAAATAAAACTAATAACTTATTCCAAGCTATGAAATTATTTTCATTGAACTGTTCTGAATTCACGTCCATAGCCCTATTTTGTTAACAATTACACTGGAAAAAGATATTGATAAAAATCGATTAAAAAACTCTTCAAGGTCAAACTCACTACCCAGCCGTCTTAATTCAGATTTAGAAAAAATTGATGAGCAAAAATACGTATTTTTTGTGTATATATAACTGAACACGTGAAAATTGACAATAATTGACTCATAATATTGACTAATAATAATTGACTTTTCCAAATTGCCATTAAATTAATTATTTTCCACATACCTACCTGTGTAGGTAGGTATAGACTATCTTCAACTGGACGTTCATAATTTCACAACATTGCGGTTTAGGCATGTCGTTAGACCGTGTATCGATACGAGTTTGTTGCTTATTGTTTGATGATCTGACATTGATCTCTTTTTATTACTATAACCATTGTTATGTGTACCTGTATAGGTGTCTAGAGGGGTAATAATGATCCAATATTCCATCCTCTTCATGATCAGCAGCAACTGTTTTTAAACCTAGTAGGACGAACTAAAATGTAATCTTTTGTGAATCATAATTTGTAATAAAATCCGAAGAGAGTTGCACCCAAATAATATTAGAAACTTAAAACATGCAATTGCTATTTATGGTACAATTGATCCAGCACGTGGCCGCTGCATCGACTGTTTTTTACTAGGTTGATGAATACATTTTCAAAATCGATTATTTTTAGGAATGATAAAAACCTTTCTAATTTTATATTTATTTTATATCCTTAATTAAGAGGGATGTTTTTTATTTGTATACATTTAACTTTTACCTACCTATATGAGAGAAAATCAATTGGATTGGTCCCCCACCCGTGATTCATAATTACTTCTCTAATATCGTTATAATAATATAATAAATATAAAAACGGACTCGATAAGACACCAATCCTTCGGAACTAAAAAATACAACGAATGTATAGATTATTTTCCTTGCAGAAGAGATCATGTTAGATTTTTGTTAACAATTTGTATTTAACTTGAAAGTTCTTTGGGCAATTGCTTTAAATAAATATTTTCTGCATAATTCAAAACCTTTTTATCTTTGGTATCTGTAAACTCTTCAATTTCGTTCTTATCATGCTTGCCATGCTTACCTTGTAGCCCAAATAGTTGGTTTGGCGCTTTATTATTCGACGCCGCAAACCAGCTGCCATATATGAGCGACGCCGACGCTAGGGATGTCGGGTAGATGCCGGTGTACGCGGCGGCCATGGCGGAGCTTGAGGCGTCGCTGACCAGCGTCGCGCTCGGCGACATCACTTCCGACGCCTGGCTGTAGGGGTTAGCGACGCTCGAATACAGCGAGAAGGAGTTACCTCGCATTGGCGTCGGACGCACGAACAAGGCGTCGCTTTCCCGACGCTTTGATAAAATGTCGTAACGTGATTTTAAATTAATCTCGTTGCTTTTTGGATCTGATTCGTCACTTCGTGCGTTGCCTAGAATACTGTCGATCGAGAATTTCTTTGTATTTGTGTTGGCTTCGTTCTCTTGTTTGAGGACATCGATGTCCTGCTCATCCTCGGAAACCACGCAAGAATCTTCATCGTCTTCGTCGCTCAAAGATGAGATAAACACACTCTCGTATTCTCTGGACGCCATTGCACTAGAATACTTGTAGAATTTAAATAAAATATCACACGCGCACCAAACTCATTGGGACATGAGAAACTCCTCGCTAATTTACATCGAACAGTATGATAAACACGTTCCTTGATATTCAATTGTAATATACACCCATCAATTAGTTTTAAAAGAAAGTTAACAATTTCGATTGAATTTTACTTTCTTGTATTCAGAATGAAAACGGTGTGTACTGTTGAGCTAATCCTAAGTAACTATTATGAATGGTCATAAGGCGCAGAGATTTGAGTTACCGTCCCCTCCCCCCCCCCCCCCACTTCTCCCACCATACGCAGCATCCCTCCTGGTCCATGGTCCAGGCAGATGGCAAGATTGCGTGCTCGGAGCATCTCTCAGGCGGCAAAGCAATCACTTTCAACACCTTCCGATGATTAGAAAGTTTTCATTGTGTTTACATGAAATCACAACAAACTTGGGGGGAGAAATAAATGCACAATATGAAGACAACAAATTATATCATTTTAATAACGATTACTTATTGTTAATATTTTAATTTATTTATTATAAATATTCAATATCAGTGACTATTGAGTTATAAGTTATGCTATAAGTTATAAGCCTTGAAGGGCGGATCTTTATACTAGGTATGTTATAAGTTCAGTTCAGTTTCATTTCTGTTTTCAACATTTTACTGAGGACTTTTATATCTAGTGGAGCGGTCGCTCCACCCAGCCAAGTCGTACTATACACTCACAGTCACTCAACATACCGTAAATGCCTAATAAACTGAGGAGCAGACCAAACACTTTTACTGTAAGCAACAACATGGCATTTTCGGCCTACTGGATCTCAAAATTGGTAAATCTCACATTGTTGCGAAATATCTTAATTTCGAGCTATGGCCCACCCCACTACATATACCAAATTTGGGAACAATAGGTTATGCCATTTGCGCGCTAGAGGACCGAGAAAACAGTGAAATTACACCACTTTCTGATTCTGAAGATGATGATGATTCTGATGATATCACGAAACGTCGCTATCACCGCCACAGCCTAAACGGCTGAACCGATCGACCTGAAATTTTTACCACATGTGCACTTTTGGCGTCTGAGGTGCCTTTTTATAAAACCAACCGGAAGCCGCCATTTTGAAACCGGAAGTGACGTCATAACTCAAAAACGTCTGGACCGATTAGAACGAAATTAGCGCCATTCGATTTAGATGGTCATCTATATGAAGTATCAATAAAAAAATATTATTTTCTTATTTTCTAAACCGGAAGTGACGTCATAAATACGCAATATTTAACTTATTTCAACAAATTATACTTAAAATACGTACATAATTAACTTACATTGTAACATAGACAATACAATTTATATATTCAAGGTAGCAGTGTTCTCGGCCGCCATTCCTGAAACCGGAAGTGACGTCATATATCTAAAACGCCTGTACCGATTGCAACTGAACTAGCTCCTGCGTATTCATTCTGCTATTTATTTGAAAAATCAATTGTGAAAAATGAATAAATAAATTAATGGTACCGGAAATGGCGGCAGGAACCACTAAATGAAACCGGAAGTGACGTCATATATTACAAACGGCATGACCGATTTTACGGAAATATAGGGATTAGGAATTCAGATGGTCGTTCATGAAGGTATCAACTAGATAAAACTAGATTGTTTTCTTATTACCTATACCGGAATTCGGCCGCTATTTCAAAACCGGAAGTGACGTCATGTATCGAAAACGGCTGGATCGATTATAACGAAACTTAAGCTATTCTTCTTGGATAATCATTTTCATCTTATACCAAACGCAACTTTTCATAGTAACCAAATCGGTTGAGGCGTATTTTTTTAAAGAAATTAGTCCCTGCTCGGACATGTGCTACAAGCTGTATGAATAAACTAACAAAAGAAGTGATATCCCAGAAAAAACACTCCGTGTAAAAATACCAGCCAAGTCTCTTTAACTATAAAAAAAAATAGACGAAATCTAAAAATTCAGCACTGAAAAGGAGTGATATCAAAAAAGGAGCCAAGTCAACGAATTTTCCAAATTTTAATCGTACCATTGAAATAAAAATATCAACCCCCGAGAAATACTTAAAAAAAGGACTTGGCGCATCGTTTTTTTAAAGACATTTTTCTATTCTTAAGCTTATGCCACTCACATACTACGTAGTTCAGAAATGCCTAGAAAAATTGGGACAAAACTTTCAAATTAAATATTGAACATTCTGTAAAATATTTTAAATTTAAATATAAGTACGCAAAGAAACATAGCATTGTCTTACAAGCAATAAATACAGAACAGTTGTGTTTGTGATTGGTAGGTACCTATAGTTTTGTGGGTACATCAACATACCTACTACAGCATTATACTTTGAACCTTCTCGCCGTGTAATTAATTGCTATTAATTAACATTTTATACCAAAAAAATTCATAAATTACATAACGTATTACTTTAGATAAAAATCTAGTCAGTAATTATTTGAGCAGCATGGCTCAGTGCACTAGTCACTTATACAAATCTCATTGACGGCCTTCTTGTAATGAGCGCTTTCGCTATTTCCCTCAGTCACGATATTGAGAAGTATGATTGATTAATATGACCCTAGAAATAGTGGCAATAACGAATAGACTAGGCCGCTTCCGTTTATTCGTTATTCGTTTATCCGTTTATTTCCTCTGAATATTGACAAAATACCAAAACTGCCAGTAGGTAAGAGTACTAGTTATATTAAAACGTAGTATGATTCGTCGATAATGAATGTGATATACTCAGGAAAATATACTTGTAGAGTTCTTCCTATACTTTTAGGATAGAAAAGTGTCTTTAAAAAAACGATGCGCCAAGTCCTTTTTTTAAGTATTTCTCGGGGGTTGATATTTTTATTTCAATGGTACGATTAAAATTTGGAAAATTCGTTGACTTGGCTCCTTTTTTGATATCACTCCTTTTCAGTGCTGAATTTTTAGATTTCGTCTATTTTTTTTATAGTTAAAGAGACTTGGCTGGTATTTTTACACGGAGTGTTTTTTCTGGGATTGACATTTCATGGAGTATGTGGAAAGGAAAGGTTTAGGTTACATTGAAGAGAATCTAATAATCTAGTTCATAGAATGGAGTTCTAAGATGGATCATCAATTTAAAATGATCAATGATATGTTTATTGATAATGATAGGATAGGTTTATGATAAGTTTAATTGGGTCTATTATTTCCACCCTATTTCAATCACAATCATCATTTAATAGCATTGAAATTAAAATATATCTACGTACTAAAACTATATTATAACAATTTAGAATTAGGTGAATTTGATGTACATTTGGCACAACTAAAAATGATCGCTCAATACATCTGATAGACTGAAAAATGTAAGATCAGAAGTGAGTCCAAGCGATCTCCAGTGACCCCTCATTTCATTGATGGAACATGACCAGCAGTCATTCAAATTTGTTCTAATATTATTATTGTTATTATTATTTATTATTATTAATACAATATATAATTATTATTATTATAATTTGTCTACGATCTATGGAATAATATAGATTATAATAGCAGTTGTTTCAATTGCTTTTTGAATTGCCAATATACTTGTGTATACCTATACCAATCTCTCTGAATTTTTTAGGCAAGGTATTATACATTTTTGTTTTGAAAACTAGATAGTTGTTTTAAGTATACACTTTGACCTGTGCCGTTGAATGTTTTTTCCTGTCTGGTGTTGTGATTATGAATATCTCTATTATATTGTATTCTTCTTGGGGCCAAATTATTTGTATCGGACTCTCTAGTAAAAGCAGGGTACCATCAAAATGTTATGTTTTACAAAATTTTGTTTGCAATCCGGCTTGATGTAAGTATTATTTTTATATTTTAGTATGAAAAGGGATAAGTTCTCTGGATTATAAAAACAGCAAATTTGAATGATTCACTGTAGCGGTCGGAGCAATGGACCGGCAAACCAAAGGTCGTGAGCTCGAATCCCATCCCACTCTCAAAATCTTTTAAATTTGAAGTTGTATCGCATGTCATACATGTTGTACATGTCGCATGTTGTGAGAGCACTATAATGTGTCAAGTGTTATGTCGCATGGAGACAAAAATAAGTCAGCGAATTGTATTTAGCTGTTTCATCAAACCTTTTGTTTTGTTTCACTTACTAGAAATGTACTTAAAATAAAATAGAATTGTGCATGTCCTCGATGGTATTGTTTGATTTGACGGTGCGGAGATATTGGAGATAAGGTAACATGTTTCTCATCATGCACATTGCATGACTGAATCGGAAAGTGTTCAATTATTTACTCTTGCCATGTTTCAATGGGTTCTGTGTGTTGGTTTCACTCTGTCAAGAGGCAAGGTTGTTGTCAGTGAACTTGTAGCATCAAAGAGTAGTTTTCACATGTCCACATGCATTACCCAATTCAAAGTACTTTCGCACATCGTTCATTGCGCTTGCACACAATATCGGGCTTATATAAAGTATTAAATGTCTTAAACTTCACATACCATATGTTTTATTTATGTTACAATATTTCGCTCAATGTTCACTGAAGAATACCTGAAGATGATCAGTTTGAGCCAAATATTGGAACCTATACATAAATAATATAGACATTTAATTCGCGTATTCATCTAAACTATCAATGAGAAGATGAGTCAATTCTAAAAAATAGTGGGGTATCATAGAAACAAACAAAACGCGAGGATAAGTCAAGACAACGAAATATTCTTCTTAGCAACTTGTTTTATACCGTGATAGGTCACGCATAAAATGCATATATAGCAAATTTTACTGATTTAATTTGGGTTTTAGAAAGGTTTCAGCTATAGGCGTTGAGTTTGGCGAAGAATTCTAAGTTTTCTCCTATTTGAGTCCCATATTAAATCTGTGATGCCAAGCTGTCATTAGTTTATACATTAGTTACATTAGTTGCACATTAGCTGTTACCCAATTCAAAGTACTTTCGCACATCGTTCATTGCGCTTGCACACAATATCGGGCTTATATAAAGTATTAAATGTAAAGTGTAATTTACTACAGAAGCTCAAATTTGGGGGCTAACTGGAGCCACACCGGGCACTGTTCAGATTATGTTTCATTTGCAAATCCTTTTTTGATAATACAGAAAAAATAGAACATCTGTACCTATGCTTTTTTTAAACAAATTTATCAGTTTGTGATTTGTAATTCTTATTATGGTATTAAGTGGTTGGGGATAGATATAATAATCGTTGAATATTAGGTATTTCATATTCAAGGGTGTACCTAATGCTACATCTGCATAAAGTTTTACTAATAGTCCAGTTCTTCGATCAACATTTTATTATATAATTAATTAATTCATAAACTAATAGATACCTTTTAGCAGAACCAAAATATTGTAAGAAACATAAAAATGATATCAAAAGTGTGGGTTTCTGTCTTATTAGCACTTCGTCACCCCCTACACCCCAGCTATTACACTTGTTTTTACAAGTTTATTATAATTCTCGTATTTTCTGTTATATTAGTATAAAAAATGGAAATTCGAGTACGTTCGGATATAATAATAATTTGTAATAACATTTCAGCAATGTGCCCTGTACTTTTCATCCCTTAATTTGATATTAACTCAAGCCTACCCCAGGGATTGATCTTCTAGCTGACTGTAAAGGAATATGACACCTCTCTCTACCTCCATTCCCTCGGCAAACATGCCATATAGGTCTCTTAACACCCCACCCCATTCGCTATCCTTTAAACTCTATTCCATTCGTTTTAACAGGTGCTTTGGACATGGCAAGATTCTCATTGCTGCCACCATCTTACAGCATCCATCATCCTCGCGATCTTCTCATTGGTCCATTTCCCAGTCATGCGCAAGATTTCAATACCCGTCTTTACCCCCACTTCCATGTTCATTCTTCAAACCCAACCTCTTCTACCAAACAACTCTTTGCTCATTTAATTAACATAAATGAAGTCTAATTCCTGTTTGTTTTCTTAGAGAGGAGATGTTACATAGGTTTGAAAATCAGGCGACACGAAGACAGTGGCGTCACTACGTGCAAACCTATTTCAGGCACACAGCAATCAGAGTTGGGTAGTAACTTAACGAAAGTAGCTAGTTACCAGTAACTAGTTACTTTCTGGGTAACTTTTGGGGTATCTAGTTACTTTTCATCCTCAGTAACTTTGTGAGTAACTAAGTTTCAATTTTAGAGTAACTTGTAACTTAATTTTCGTTACTTTTAAAGCTACTTTTAGGTGAAATTTTAATTTAACAAACATAATATTTTAGTGGATTACAGAAAATCCAAATCCAAGTTGTATTTTATTTTGCATTTATATCAGACGCATAGTATTGAAAAGTTGAAAAGTAACTTCAAAGTAACTTGAAAGTAACTCAATTATTTGGTAACTACTCAGTTACTTTTCAAATGAAGTAACTTTCCAAGTAACTTAGTTCCTTTTGAGATCAGGTAACTTACAGAGTAACTAGTTCCTTTTTACAAGTAACTTACCCAACTCTGACAGCAATACACGAAGACATTGGCGTCACTACGTGCATACCTACTTCAGGCACACAGCAATACACGAAGACAGTGGCGTCACTACGTGCATACCTATTTCAGGCACACAGCAATACACGAAGACAGTGGCGTCACTACGTGCATACCTACTTCAGGCACACAGCAATACACGAAGACAGTGGCGTCACTACGTGCATACCTACTTCAGGCACACAGCAATACACGAAGACAGTGGCGTCACTACGTGCATACCTACTTCAGGCACACAGCAATACACGAAGACAGTGGCGTCACTACGTGCATACCTACTTCAGGCACACAGCAATACACGAAGACAGTGGCGTCACTACGTGCATACCTACTTCAGGCACACAGCAATACACGAAGACAGTGGCGTCACTACGTGCATACCTATTTCAGGCACACAGCAATACACGAAGACAGTGGCGTCACTACGTGCATACCTATTTCAGGCACACAGCAATACACGAAGACAGTGGCGTCACTACGTGCATACCTATTTCAGGCACACAGCAATACACGAAGACAGTGGCGTCACTACGTGCATACCTATTTCAGGCACACAGCAATACACGAAGACAGTGGCGTCACTACGTGCATACCTATTTCAGGCACACAGCAATACACGAAGACAGTGGCGTCACTACGTGCATACCTATTTCAGGCACACAGCAATACACGAAGACAGTGGCGTCACTACGTGCATACCTATTTCAGGCACACAGCAATACACGAAGACAGTGGCGTCACTACGTGCATACCTATTTCAGGCACACAGCAATACACGAAGACAGTGGCGTCACTACGTGCATACCTATTTCAGGCACACAGCAATATATTTGTAGGCAATCGTAAAGAAAATCATGTGCCTTCCAGTCATCCAATAAATCTATCTCCTGGATCTAAGATCTACAAACAGAGGATGCAGAAGCTATTTATTAAAACTTCAACAACGAAGAAAGTAAATCCTTGTCACCTGTTTTGTAATTTGTTTTATATTATGCTTGCATTTTGTTGTTATATATTTATATTGTTGTTAGAAGCATTGTATTGTTAATATTATTAATATTGAAATGGTTTGATGTAATTTTTTTCATTATTTTTTTTATTATTTTTTTTTGCACAAAAATAACACATACAAATACAATTAATCACAAAAATTGATCGCGGCCACAAAGCCCCATTGGGGCTTGAATGTGGCAAATAATACATACATAATTAACACATTGAATACACTTAAGGTACATGAATAATACTTCAACAAATATAAATAATATGCACAAAGAGAAAAGGTGACAGATGGCAACAGAGTAGTGCAACAACAACAAAAAACGACTTTAAAAAACTTTCACTATATGTGATTATGTGATCTTGGAATTATTTCGCAGCTACACATTGATTACAAAAACATAAGAAACAATCATATCATAGTTAAGGGGTGTCGAATATCTGCGTAGGTAGATTTCTCGTCTTCTGCATCGAGGTGATCATCAGCAAAGCAACCTTTCTCGGACCCTGCGATGCCTTGTATTTACATTTTACAACACCGTCGAGAGCCGTCTATCATTCATGAAGGGTGATAATGCCGGATTGAACCGCAGCTCGTGACAACAAAAGATCAATAATCCCTTTTATTAATTTTAGACGAATATTGTAGGTACCAACATTCAATCTCAATTATTCTCTAACACTGCAGTGGACTCCAATCATCTTAGTCCTCACTCACCAATCACAATTACCTATCAGATGAGAATATCGATATTATATTATATCTTGTAAGTAATAATCCGTCAATATTTCAGAAACAAACAAATAAAATGGATCCTACCTTAAAATGGTCTTGCATTTTTATCGCGGGCTTGCAAGAGCACATCAATGAGAGAGATCGATATCTAAATTTTGTTATATTTTTTAAGTGCAAACTAATGATTCCAGCAAGGATAGAAAATAATTTTTAATATTTACTTTTACTTCAATAAACTTTGTATCCCCATAAAAACACTCCGTGTAAAAATACCAGCCAAGTCTCTTCAACTATAAAAAAATAGAAAAAATCTAAAAATTCAGCACTGAAAAGTAGTGATATCAAAAAATGGGCCAAGTCAAAACTTAGTTTTAAAAACCAAAATATACTTGGCGCATCGTGCATTTAGATAGTTCAGAAGTAAAGGCCATATGTGTAATATACTTACAATCTACCTTCCCTATAATGCCCTAAAAAACGATGTGCCAAGTATATTTTGGTTTTTAAAATTAAGTTTTGACTTGGCCCATTTTTTGATATCACTACTTTTCAGTGCTGAATTTTTAGATTTTTTCTATTTTTTTTATAGTTGAAGAGACTTGGTTAGTATTTTTACACGGAGTGTTTTTATGGGGATATCACTCATTTTTTTAGTTTATTTACACAACTTATTCACCAATTTCATGTCGAAGCAACAATGAAAATGACTTATTCCTTTAAAAAAATATGCCATTTACGAATTGGTTACTAAGAAATTTTTTGTTTGGTTCTAAATACAAGCTTAAAAGTGATATTCCATGACGAATTGCGAAAGCGTCGTTCCAATCGGTCCAGCCGTTTTCGAGATATGGCATCACTTCCGGTTTTAAAAATGGCGGCTGAAATAACTGCCACCTAGAATTTATTTCTATAAATGTTATGTATCATAAATAGATAAATAGATAAAAAGAAATCGAGAGACAAGGGACGCTATTCAAAATTTAAATCAGTTTCAGGTGCCACTTTTTAAAAATAAACATGAAATATCTTCTGAATAGATATTTATTGGTTTTTATATAATGGGGAAGTGAATTTAGGCAGATTTCGCATTACTATGACGTCATTTCCGGTTTCAATAATTAGAAAAATTTAGTTTCACTACTGATATGTCATAAAGAGGACCGTCTGAACCGATTGGTGCTAGTTTCATTCCGATCGGTCCAGCCATTTTCGAGATATGACGTCACTTCCGGTTTCAAAATGGTAGCTACAGGTTGGTTTTATAAAAAGGCACCTAAGACGCCAAAAGTGCACATGTGGTAAAAATTTCAGATCGATCGGTTAACCCGTTTAGGCTGTGGCGGTGATTGCGGTGTTTCCTGACCCCCTGAATCATCATCAGATAGCTTTTAAAAGGGGTGTAATTTCACTGTTTTCACGGCCTTCTTGCTCGCAAATGACATAACCTGTTGTTCCCAAATTTGGAATAGGGGGTGGGGTGGGCCATAGCTCGAAATTAAGATATTTCGCAACAATGTGAGATTTTCGAATTTAGAGATCCAGTAGGCCGAAAATGCCATGTTGTTGCTTACAGTAAAAGTGTTTGGTCTGCTCCTCGGTTTATTAGGCATTTACGGTATGTTGAGTGACTGTGAGTGTATAGTACGACTTGGCTGGGCTGGGTTGAGCGACCGCTCCACTAGATATTGTCTCATAGTTGCTAAATTTAATTGGAGTTTCATAAGCTTCCATGTTTATGTTACCATGTTACCATGTTACCATGTTATTTACCATGTTTATTTTTAAAAAGTAGCACCTGAAACTGATTTAAATTTTGAATAGCGTCCCTTGTCTCTCGATTTCTTTTTAAGCACACTTTATTATCACTGTTAAAATAATATTGCAATACAAGTCTATAACACCTTAAATATTTGAAAGGTAATATCTGGGCTTGTTGAAAATGAGTGTTAATGCCTCCATGAAGTCTCTCACTCTCCAGAATTATGCTCCTTACAATTCTGCTCTGAAAATTAGCAACTTACACAATGTCGATGTAAAGTAAATGTGCCAAAACATCGATCGACTTATTGCACAGGGGTGACCACAAAGTTTGAACTTGGCTCCTTTTCTATCCTCAAACGGAACAGGTTGGCTGAGTGGTAACGCTCTGAACTTGTATTCCGGAGGTCCGGGTTCGATTCCCGCGGCCGTCCTTCCTGACTGGGTTTTTTCGTGGTATTCGCTTAGTCGACAGGCAAATGCTGGGAAGGTACCCTACTAATAGGCCACGACCGCCTCCTTCCCACCTTCCATCCTTACCTACTCTTCACCATCATCTCCTAATCATCATCATAATCATTCATCCGTCGCCATTAGCCTCGCTGCAGAACAGTGCGACGTTAAGCCCCAGACAAAAAAATATCATATCCATTGTGTCGTGACTTTCCTACGTCATACTTTTTCCAGCATTGACAACCCATACTAAACTCGTAACATTACAATAAATACTTGTCTGATTGGGCTTAACATATTGTGTACAATTTTAGATAATGTTGGTCTTGATCACCATGCAAAATTTGAACTTAATCGGAACATTTTGATTGTCGACCAATCAGAAGATATTATTTTAAACTTAAAACCAATTGGAGGTTTGGCCTTCGTACTGCCAAAGATAATTACCTAGTACTGCTTCCGATTTGATACGCGCTAGTTTTACTGTAAATTGTGGACCGCTTGGCTGCTCTACAGGCCTTGGAGCAGAAGCTTAAATAAGGCAGGGGATGAATAATGTCGTTTACATTTTACAAATATTTCAAGATTATGGAATAAAATGTCCCTAAAATGACATTAAACTTTTAAAAATAACGACAGATTAGACTGAAAATTGGCAAAAATACCTTAAATGTTGGTACCAATAACCATGCGAAGTTTTAAGTTGGTCGGTCAATCGGTTCTAGTTTAAATGTCAAAAATCACATGAAAAATAGTTTTAAATTTTAACCAATGGGAGGATTTGGCTGAAACTTTGTATGATTGGATTGGGTATAATGTTGGTTGCAATGTTTTTGCTAAATTTCAAATTGATCGGAGCAACCAATCGAAAGTTTATTTTTTTTTAACTTGAATTAATCACATGAGCCCGTTCAAACGATCCCAGGGACCGCATAGATTACGTTAGCATGCGTGCAAAGTTCAGATCGATTGAATGTGCGGTTTAACCTGGGCAGTGACCACAAAAAAACAAACAAAAAACACACAGAGAAAGTGCCATAAGAGTACCGTGGTGACGCTCGCTACGCTCGCTCGCTCAATAAATAAAAATTGGTAATATACCTATAGGTATACAGTTTTTAATACTTTTCAAATTCATTTTCACTTTTACTTCTCTAAATGCTGTTTAAATGCTGTGTGCTGTTTATTTGCGTAGTGATTGATAAGCAATAAAATGTGTTGTAAAGTAATACTAGGAAAACGCTCCGTGTAACGCGTTGATGAGCGAGCACCGATTCGCACGACATCGCCAATCGAGCCCGATCCATTTAATCAAAGAAAACTTACTACATTATTACCAAATTTCTTTACAACTTTCCATAAACACTCTGGAACAATTAAACAGACCAATACCATAAATTTGATACTTTTCCATCAATCTCTTTGGACAGATATTCAAAACACTTAAAATAGCAATACATCTGTAAATTCTTGATCGATTGGGCTTGAAATGTGTAAAAAAAGATATGTATCTAGTCGAAACGTTGTTTTTTAATATAACTGTGAAACATGATCCATATCCAG